>ML778856.1:681442-741321 GCA_009831015.1 Picea engelmannii | reverse complement strand
TTTTCATACCCTCGACCCTTATTTATACTAAATATGTCTATTAAGAGAAGCATCTAGAGGAATATCCTTCTAGAAGCGGAAGCTTCTATTAGGTCTTCTTACATCCGCCTTATTCTATTTTATTGAAAGGTCTTATTAATATTTACCTTTATTACATCCGAATACATTGATCTACCTATGTGCGGGTTAGGACCTTAACAGAATATCTCAAAGGCACAATAATCTGAGCATCCAAAAGCTTCTTCACCTCCCTCTCCATAATAGGCAACAACATAGGATTTATCTGTCTCAACTTTTGCCTAAGTGGTTTGTCTTCCTCCTTCAGGGGGATCTTGTGCTCAATAAAACTGGTGTCATATGTCCTAGGGTCTTTATAGGTCTAGGCAAACACATCAGAAAATTATTTTAATATATCATAATACTCGGCCCTCTTCTCTCTTGAAAGGCTACTTGACAATTTGACAAATTTTGGATCCATATCTGTGCCAATATTACATTCATATACCTCATCATCATCACCTAAGATTTCACCCCTTACTGCCACATCATTTCTGACAAATAACCTTTCTAAAGGGACTAGTCCCTTTGGGATGTGATTGCTAGGCAATTGCACAATATGATGATCAGCAATTTTGTTCAAAAGAACTTGAGTGTGCAGATTTATTTCAGAGTCAGGATCCTGGTCGATGTGTAAAGAAGAAAATTCATCAACAGTCTCCAAGAACCTTTTGATTTCAAGATCATCCTCAAACACTTTCCAATGCTTGACATTGTCAGGTATAGAAGGCATGCATTTCACTTCTAGATCATACCTGAGATTAGGAGGTAGAGGGATTCTGAAATTGCTTGCTGAGGAAGCCAAAGAATCGACCATTGTATTTTCTTCTCTAGGGATGAATGAAATGTTGAAGGCCGAAAAAAAATGTTAATCAGGTCCCACACTTCATTTCTGTAACTCCCGATCTGGGGGTGTTTGGCCTAGTAAATATTTCTGACCTACTGAATAATTAACTCAACATCGCCAAACACTACTAACTTTCAATCCTCATGTCCTTTGAACCTCTCAAGCCCAAAACCAGAGCCTCATACTCTACCACATTGTTGGTAGCTTCAAATTATAATTTGTATGATAGAGATATGGTTTCCTGAGTAGGGGAAACAAATACCACTCTGGCACCAGCTCCTTCCCTAGAAGAGGCTCCGTCAAAAGAAAATTTCCACACAGAGGTAATTAGAGGAGAATATTCACCTAGAGTGATGGAATTTCTTATCTCAAGAGGAGGTTCAGGGACATCAATGAGTTGCAACAAACTAGACCCCATCTCGGTGTTGAGGGAAAATATAGGATGGTTTGTGGGATCTGCTTCATCACTGATGATGTAGGCCAACTGAGCTTCTATGTACAGTATTCTATGTTCTCCTCCAAACACAGGAATGGTGGCATACGTGAGGTCCATTTGTAATGTTCCCCCAAGCCTTTTTATCTAAGATCTTAACAATAACATGCCAAACTTGGGAGGAACATCAGCCACCACAATATCCATGGCCACACTTTTCATGGGCAGCTGAAACAAAGTTACCACCAGGTCTTTGATGACCCCAAGACATTTCACCCTCCTTGAATTGAAAGAGTACAAATCATGATAGGCTTTTGTGACTTCCAGCCCGATTTCTTCCATGATAGTTTTGGGCATGAGATTATGATATGCCCTTGAGTCCATCAAGAAGTTATGAAACATCTTATAATGTATGTTCAGGGATGTATAGAAGGGAGGGGATGAATAATATATATATTCTACCATAGAACCTAAGATGATTGTTGTCTTTTCATCTTGGAGATTTACTGAGTCTATGGGATGGCAAGATGGCTAAGACTGCAACAACTTGGAGAGGGATTTCTTGAAATCTCCATTCTTGATCAGCTCTGAAAGGGGCATAGGGATTTTGATCTTTTGGATTTCATGATCAAAACTAAAGGAGGAAGGGGACCTCAGAATTTCTCTCACCTCTGGGACAGGGTCTTTGGCTACTGGTGAGGGATTCTGAGCTTTCTTTTCTTTATTGTCATTTGTTGTGTATTTAGTAGGCTTCTCTGCTATGGAAGGTTGATTAGGGATGTCATAATTCCCTTATTTCTTCTTAGATCGGAGGTTGTATTTATTGGGACTGCTATTGGCCTTCTCCCCCTTACTCAGCTCATTTAGTTGATTGTTCATGAGGGACTCTTCGTAGGCAGATTGAGTTAAGTGGGGAAATGGGGAGGTGTCTCCAATACAATGGATTTCAGGGTCAATATATTCTCCTTCCCTTTCTTCATCAGTCACAAGGTTGTTGTGAAGAGGGGTTTGAATTTTCTGATCATTTCTATCTCTGTCCCTTTGTTCCCTTGGCATAATCTGAGGAGAATTATTGTTCAGCCTCCTAAAGTTGCCTCTTCTATCTGTATTTGGGACATTCTTATAACCTTGCTTCCCTTCAAAAATTATCTTCTCCATTTCTACAGACAGGGACTTCACTATCTTGGTTAATTCATCTACTTGGAGGTGAGAAGCAGAAGAACCAAAAGTTGATGCCTCAGATATTCCTCTCCCTCTATCTCTGTTGGCTTTTCTCCTAAGCATGTCAACTGACAACACATTGGATTATACTTCTAGGGATACATATTGCATAAGAACCAATGAAGTATCTCTTCTTTCTCTCAACAGGAGACATAAATCAAGGTCAAAGGCACTAGCATAAGTGATCTATAGGTTTTATCTCAACAGGGATTTTGTTGTACATTTTATTGAACCTTTTGGAGAATTCAGAGATATATTCTCCTTCCTTTCTCTTCAAGGACCCAAACTCTTTGATATAATACATAAAATCCTTTGTGTCCCCCCATTGCCTTAAAAAGCATCATCTAGGGCCTCAATTCCAACAATAGATCCAGGGGTCAAACCTCTAAACCACTTTCTAGCCTCACCATCTAGGCTCTGGAAAAAGACTCTCATCCAGACATCTTCATTTTCAATATTCAGGTTATCTGCATAGTTGTAGAAGGAAACAAGGTGTTCTTCAACAAATATGTCTTCTTCTCCATTGAACTTAGGCATATATTTCAGGTAATCTCCAGTAGCGAGAGCGTTCAAGGAATGAGGTAAGACCAGGGGGTCATACCTTGTAGCCACTATGGCATCCATTTTGTTTCTAGGAGTATTAGCACCTGCCATAGGGATGTGAGGTGGAGGCGAACCAGGACGAGAAGGTGTTAGAACAAGGGAGGATGGAAAAGAGCTTCTCGGGAGAAAAGGAAACAACAAAGGATTTGGAGAAAAGGCTATCAAGCTTGAGGGAACTAAGGTCTCTCTTTTTGTGGTATCGTAAATAATAATAGGAGGAGGAGAGGTGAAGCCCGGGGTAGGGAAATATTTTGAGGTCCTAGGTCTAAACCACGGTATAATTTCAGGGGGGGTGGAGTGACAAGGCTTTCTCCCTCCAATCCCAGACCAGGAGGGGAAAACTCAGCAGGAACACTCCCAAAATTTAAAGTTCAGGAAACTCCAACAACAGGTATAAAAAAAGGATGAAAAGAATAAATTGAAGTTCCTATAGAATAGTGAAAATCATCAAAAATACCTGGTTCAGCAGTAGAAGTACTCTCTCGAAGGGACTTTCCCCTTCTGATAATTTTCTCTAGGTCAACTTCACGTGTTGCTAAGGGCAGTTGGGGAGTATACCTCATGTGTTTGCCTCTAGAAACAACAACTAAAATAGTGGAGTCACATCAATGGATTCACCATAGTGGATTCGCCTGGTGCACAGTCACAATCTTGATGTACTGGGCTCTGATGCACCTTTATAACCAGTAAGCTTTGTCGTTCAATCCCAGGGAAAATCTTCAACTTCATCCCCGACAACAGTGCCAGAAATGTTAGCTTTGGAAGTCACCTATGGATTGCAGTAGAGGTAAGCCCAAGGCCCATCAATTTGTATGTCACGGTGAAAAGTTTAAAGGGCAGTCTAATGGATGCAGTCTCAAGATTGTATCGTTTTAACTCATAAAACTGGGTTGAGGAAGCATAGATAAGTGAGGTCTTGATCTAAGTTAAGCCAGTAAGTTTGTATAGTAGTGAGTAGGCAGAAGAAACATGAGAAAAGCATGAAATCTTGCTCTGGACATTCGGTCTTCCAGCAACCTGTAGAGGAAAAGTCTCAGATACAATATCCTCTTGGATCTAAAAACTTTGAGAAACTGAAAACGTTGCAACAACAGCTATAATCAAACCTACACTATACTACAGTCACAACACCCAACTGGATCATCCATGCCCGATCTTTCAGAGTTAGAAGCAAAGAAATGAAAGGAGAAGTTGGCTTCCATTAAACAAGAATTCTCAAATACATATCACAACTAGAAAACCAGAGGCTTTGCTAAAAATTTACAAATTGAGAGCTTAGCTCAACCATCGATCTTAACTAAAATTGAGAACAACTCCTAAATACTCCAAACCGACCCACAACAACAAGTTCAAATTATTACATTAAAGGCGTTACGTCTGCATGCCTTCTGTCAGACTATGCATGCAGTCTCCGGCTAGTCGTGGAGTCCATTCATATGCAATCGCATTCTAGAATGGGCCTACAAATGAGTTGACCAACTGACAGACCCTTTCCGGACTTTCCATTAATGTTGAAAACAATGTCCAACCACCACCAACTACTTTAATAATTGCTTCCTCAGGATCGGGGAGGCTCAAGTCAGCTCTACATTTGAAGGATGTGGCGGAAAAACATGGGTTCTGCACCGAGACAGGACAAAGATGAAGTGGCATGAGGTGCTGATGTGGGGGGAAGAGGAAAGGTCGTGGCAGTAGATAGGATGGGGAACATCTGCCCAGGAGGAGGTGAGTAATAAAACACCTGGTAGGAGATGATAGGAGGGAGTGATAAGGGGACATGGTATGACGATGAGTGGAGGATAGGTGTACCATAATGAGACAAGGAAGGACAGCGGGTGATGTGATAGGCAGAGGTGAGAGATGGAGTGGGAGACAAATGTCAGCGGGGGAAAGAAGCGGTAAGAGGTGGTGGTAAGCAGTCTACTCGGAGGGGGTAGGAGGCAGTAAAAGGTTTTAGGCCGGGGGGAGTTAAGGAGAGGGAGACATGTTAGTGGGGGCCCCACCTTTTAAAACCACCAACTCGGACCCCCCCCCCCTCGTTAAAGGCAACTTGTCGGGGGGGTCCGATATGGATCTTCAGTCGTAGATCTCAATCGTCCAGATCTACGAGCCACTTAGCGTGACACACCTTCACACACTAAAATTAGGATAAGTGGGTTTTATCCTAATTTTTTTCATTTTCTCCAAAGGGGAACATCTCTTAGGAAAAACACCCCTCGACCAAATTCATGTGATAACACAATTCATCAAAGAGTCATTCTCTTTACAAAATTTCGTGAAGAAGTTTTGGACCAAAGTCAAACTTAGACGTCCCCGATGAAACATACAAAAGGACCTCTGATAGAAAATAAAAAATTGAACTCTAAAAGATGGATCAACTTACCACAAATTTCTACCCACTCGTCTCTGCACAATAGCCTTTGTCATTCATGAAAACTCAACACCTCTGAAAAACAAGTGTCTAAATGATGTAATCCAACCCTGAATCTTGTTGTCTACAATAAGACCCTTCTATCATAAAAAATAATTAGGCCTTGAATGAATTAAGAAATGAATGAAAACTGAGCTATCTCAACACAAACTCAAAGAGCAAACCTTAGTATGCTTCTCCTTCTATCCTCCTTTTGTTCCTCCCTTTCCTTTTTCCTTTAAGAAAATTAGAATTGGTTGACGTAGTTGAACTACTTCATTAGTTAAGTTAACTAAAACTCAACCAACTTTTTAGTTAGGGGGAAAAGTAATAAATTATAATAAGGGTTTTAAATAAATAATAACTAGTAGGTGGGACCCCTTGTGACTCCATTTTTCTCTTAACAATCATAACATAACTAGTTAATTAAACAAAAACATTTCTCCTTGTGACTCCCATAATCACATTCACGTTTAACAATTTATCTCATTACATTACTCATATATCCAAAAAAAACATGTTGTCCAAAATTTATGAAGCCAACCTTCATCAACAATAAATAAAATAAAACTTAAAATCCATATTTCTCAGTCTGTGAGGCAATACTTCCCGTATCGTTTCTATCACCTTTTAGTCTCTCTGAATTTGCCTTAGGCTGTGTGGAGCCTTTAGGCTTAATCTTGTTGATCATATGAGAGAAATCGTCCCTCAAATGCATGTGGGAGGACATATATTTATCAGAATCATTTGAAGGTGAGGAAGGGGCAGTAGTGGCCTTCACTTTTTCAGGGGCATGGTAGGCCTCGGTTTTCAACCTTTTGCTCGAAAATCTCATTCTTGTATGCATAATTGATTAGAAAATTGTTCCTTTAACAACCATACATGGAAACTCCTCAAAATATGAAATATATTTTGGCTCGGCAACATATCAGACTCATGCAATCCAATCCATGCAAATTGTTTAAGTATTGTCAATGAGAAGGGGGTGAACAAAAGGTCTTGGGATATGCGAGGGGTTGTATTGAGAGAAAAATGTTAAAATGAGGGGGAGAAGAATCACGGTTACTTCTCAAGAACAAAAAAAATCAATTGTAATGTAAACCAAAGAACATATCACTGTAATCCAACCAATAAACTGTGATTTCAGACTATTTCAATACATAATTCTCTTAGCTGTAATTAAAGTTTAAGAACAGGGAGTGAAAAATGAATGTGGGAGAGCGAGGGGATTGTAATTAGCGAAAAGTGAAATAATGGTAGGGATAGAGAGAAGATATTGTTCATAAAATTAATTAAGTAATCCATAAAACCATTCTATATCAAACATAAAAGATCCAACACCAACCAAATAATCATTGTGATCAATTAAACAACTACTGTGTATATTAATCAATTTTGTGTATTAACTTGCTCATTGTTCGCAATTAAATATTCAACACGGTGTCACCAAAACAAGACAATATGTTTTCCACAACAACCTATAGAAGAGTTCTGCTTCTTCTCATTTGTCCACTTAATGTTTTAAAACAATTCCCAAATGAACACATAATCACTTATTTCCACTTTGTTCAACATAAACACATCAACCATTGTCCATGAATTATTTCCTTAATCAAACATAGACACAAAAGCATGCCCAGTTTCATCCTTTAATTTCATTTAATAATTAAATTGTAATAAGACCATATTGTCACAAAACCTATGCCTATCTCTGCTACGATGCATGATATTCATCAAACATACATAGTGGACAACCAACACAATCATCAATATTTTAATTGAAAAAATAATGACTTGCCATTTAAACACATAGTAGAAGCAATCACCATTTCAACTCATATGATGTTGTGGGATACACAGACCATTCAACAAAACACAAGAGCATTTCTATGACTATACATGTCTAATTACTCTAAATCTAAACATCAACGATGTTGAGCTATCAATCCAATACAACAAGGCAGCAAGAGTATGCCAAATCCCATTTCTCAAATCGATCAAATTGCAATACTCCCATTTGGAAATTTAAAACACACAGTCATAGCAACCATCAACTCAACCTAACATGTTGTAGGAATCCCACACATACAAATGCATCACGTACACAACATCGTTGTGATTTAATGAATTATAAGCTAATGTTGGGTTAACAATTCAATAATTACAATGTAAAAGACAACAACTGTTTATTCAATCCCATTTCTCCAATCAACCAATTAACCAAGTTGAGCTATCGATTCGATTGTTATAATAGCCAATGCAGTGACTAAACACCAATGACCAAAACCGTTGTCAACAAAATCAGCAGAGATGAGCCAACAATCGAACATTGTCGTCGATACACCACCAACTCATAACAATCAATAATATACCTGACAGGATATAACGGGCTCCATTTATCAAAAGTCGGGCTTTGAGTAATCAAGGGTTCATTTTGTGGACCAACAAAGGGGGACTACATTCGACCCCCAACAATGGGTGAGAACCTCTGAGACCACACGGAGGACACACAAGGTATACCACCAACAACCTCGCAGACAAGGTGACAGTTCACGAGATAGGAGGACTATGAATAGAGGAGAAAAGGATTCATTTTGGTCTGTAATAACACTGAGAACACGCAGGGTATAACCCTCATGGTTTTCCCAATCAAATCCAAGAATGTTGAGATAAAACAAAGCCGAGAAATAAAAATCAACCTTAAGTAAGCCTCTTGGCATAATAACTAGCATAACCCACTGCACAAACATCAGTAGCATGAACGAACCCATACCCAAGTGAAACGATACGCAGTGACACAATGTGGTTCAAACCCAACAACCCCATAACAACAAAACAACTGGGTATGGTGATAAGAATGTGTGGAGACAACCAACCAATCTGGACCTAATGAAACCCTTCAACCAAAAACAACAAGGATGACAAAGAGACTTTATGGCTTCTAACACTCAGAATGATCAATGAAACTATGACTTCAAACATCATTGCAATGAAAACCACACCAACCATCCAGTCCAAAGAAATATCGCAGGTTTACACAGTTGCCAGTATTAAGAAAATCACATACCCATACATCACCGATCCAATATCTATTTCATAACCAGAGCGGGTTCATGGATGGAGAAAAGACATACCTGTAACCAAGAAAACCTTAAAAACATGAGCTTGGTCGAGCGGTTCTTCCTCTGCTTGGAAATCAGATCTTAACCACAGAAAAACACAATTGAACAATATCCAAGCTAGGGTGACAGCCAGTGGAAGGAGTATGAGTGTTGTGAAGTAAATGCACGTCGCCTCCATCCCTCACTCATTCAACTCCCTAGTACACGCCAGCTAGCCTTACATTGATCTGCTTAGTTAATCTATGCATCAAACTTAACATCCATCACTTTTCAAATGCTACACACATATCACATTTAACCATTGCCAACTATACCATAACACATATCAACCATGTTTTCATATAACTCAATAAATCGTATAGCCACTAACTTGTTAACTAGGACTAACAACAATCATTTTTAAATTCATTTGCATATAATGTATCATAGCATAGCATAGTATAGGATAGCCTTTTTTCCATTGGATTTGTTCCATATTCTGTCTATCTTTTGTCATGACTAACATGTGTTATGTGTAGGTGCAACATGTAACAGATCATGGCGCTAATAGCAATGTGATAATAGTGGATATAAGACATTTACACAATATGGAATTTAGAGCTTAGAGAAACACATAATAGGCATTATCCATCACCAATAAAACCAAGATTTCGTCAATCATGTAGAATCTTGTAAGCAGTGTCAAATAGTAGCATAAACATGAAATAAGAACCAGATTTGATCTCCCAATCTACAAGGGGTCCCACCTACTAGTATTATATATCTCGTTAGATTATAATACTAGGCCTTTGCAATACTTTGCGGGAAAAATCATCGTTGCGAATTTTATCGTCAACAATGGGCTAAAGTTGTCCCACTTAAGAATTCGATGGATGATCAGGTGATTTCTTTCCTTGAAAATAACATCTTTTCCAAATTTGGTCTTCCATTGGAAATTATTACATACAACGGTCCTAGTTTCATTTCTGCTAAGCTGACCCAATTTTTAGCTAAGTTGGGGGTTAAACATTTCACCTCGTCAGCTTATTATCCCCAAGGGAATGGGCAGGCTAAGTCTACCAACAAGAATCTGGTGAGAATTGTCAAAAGTCTCATCAAAGATAAGCCTCGTCGATGGGACACTCTCCTCACTTATGCCCTTTTGGCAGATCAAACTACCACCAAGGTAAGCATTGGTTGTACTCATTTCCATCTTGTTTATGGTCAAGAATCCATCCTACCTATTGAACTTGAACTTTCTTCCTTAAGGTTGATGCCACAGATCGAAAAAATAAATTCTTCTGATGTTTCACAAAGGATAAATGCACTACTAGATTTAGAGGAGAAAAGGATGTTTTCCTTGGATAATATAAAAAGGAGACATCAAGGTATTAAGAAGTATTTCAACAAGAGTGTCAAAACTATCAAATTTAAAGTCAATGAAAATGTACTATTGTGGGATTCATCTCATGCTGATAGGGGAAGACACTCAAAATTTCAAAAATTATGGTTGGGTCCTTTCAAGATCATTTTTGTCCTAGGTACTAACTCTTACATTATAAAATATTTAAAGGAGAGATTGTTTTCCTACAACACTAACGGTTGTCACTTAAAAGACTACGTGGAACCAACTTGAAAATTTTTAACATTGTTTGGATTTTCTGTATATTAGTATTCTAGTTTTGTTTTCATTTTCACCACTTATTTTCAATTCTTCTTTTACAGTAGTTAAATTTTTTATTTCCTTTTAATAGCTTCCTGTTGCTTTTGCAATACTGTCAATTTATTTCTATTGTTTTAAATTTTGCAGTCTCATTTATGTCATGAATTTTATTGCTTTTCATCTTTTTAATTTAATTTTTGTCAGGAATAAGATGTTGGATCACTTATTCCACAGTGACACTCCTGCAAGGTATTGTTAGTCAATAACAATCAAGCTTACATAGTTGTTACAATGTTCCCCCTGAAAGCATAATTGAATTTGTTATATGCTTCCATTGTTGTCTTATAAAGAAATTGGTTATCTCTCGCTTCTACTTTCCATTTCTTCATCCATTTGAGAGTTAAAAGAGCAATTCCATAAAAAAATTCTCCTTGAAGTCAAGAGAAAATTTTGGTTCAATGATTATGCATACAGGGCTAAACCCCCTCATACTTAACATTTTTCATGAGTTATTCCAAAATTCCTTGTCATTTTTCCATTAAATCTGCTCACTTCCCCCTATTGCATAATCATCCTAGTTCTACCTTCTTGATCTGTTGTTCTTGGTCTGTGAAACCATACATTCTGAGTTCTTAATCTGTTGGAAACATATTTCCCTATGGAGATGTCAGTTTGTTGACAATAAAAATCGCAACAAGGAATTTAGCCCGCAAAGCATTGCTAAAGCCTATTATTTAAACTATGTTAATGATATATAATACTAGTAGGTGGGACCCCCTTGTAGACTAAAGCCTCGGAGATAGTCTTATCACACATTTTGTGTTGTTGTTTTGATGTTTCTTACAGGGTTCTATATGGTTGGATGCATTCTTGGTTTTGTTTGTGACATAATGATATATGGATAATGCATTTTATCGGATGATTCCATTATTCAAAGCTCTAAATTCCATGTTATGAGTGGCATATATTTACTATTGTTACATTTGATATTGTTGCCATGATTCATTACCTATTACACCTACACAAGACACATGGTAGTAACAACATGAAACAAGAGAAATGGAAAGAAACTTATGAAAAAAATTCAAGGAAAGGAAATATATTATACTATGTTAAGAGGTTATGTGCAAATGAAATAAAAGGAAGTTAGTATTAATCCTAACTAGCAATGTTAGTGGCTATACAAATTATATTGAGTTATATTGGGCACATTTGATATATGGTATGGTATTTTTTTTTGCAATGGTTAATATGGATTGGGGTGGCACAATTGGCAAGAAATGTGTGCAAGTTTCAATGCATGGAATTAATGGTATGGTTATTGTATGTTTGTCGTGTACTACGAAATTGAATGGGGTGGAATATGGAAGCGACGTGCAGTAAATGAATGTCACTCCATACTTCTCCCATCGGGCCGTTACCCTATCAAGGTTATTGTTTCATTTGGTTTGTTGTGGTTAAGCCCCGAGATTCAAGCCTGGAAGGAACTATTCAACATGTCTGCCCTTTTTAAAGCCATTGGTTACAGGTATGGTTATTTTCTCCCATCCATGAATTTATCTCTGTGTATGAGATGAACGATGGCTTAGTAATGTGTTGGTTTGTGTTTTCCTGATATTGGCAACTGTGTAATGCGTGGGTATTTTGTTTGGAATGACTGTGTGGTTATTCGTTTGCAAATGGAAAAATTGATTTGTTGAAGTTGTGATTTCATTGGTTGTTCTTTGTGGTGGAAATTGTGATGTCTCTCTGTTGTTTTTAGTAGTTATGGGTATTTGTTTGGAGGGTTTCGCTATGTTTAGCCTTGTTGGCCACCTCCTCATAGTTATCATAACCATATCCGGTTTTATTCGAGTGATATGGGGTTGATGTGTATGTTTCGAACTACCTTTTGGTCACTGTGTATCTTCCATAGCCATGTTCGTGGGTTATTCACATGGTCGTGGAATTATTTGTGTGATATTGGCATCAACACAGTTGGTTATGGGGTGGCCATTATGCCAAGAAGTATGCTTTATGGTTGTTGGTAATACTTGGGGTCTGCATTTCCATTGGCATTGTTATGAATCGGTTCGACTCTTGAAAAAGCGTGAGGGTTATGCCTCTGTGCATTCTTGGTATTTGTTATTGTCCAGTGAGAAATCATTGGTCCTCTGCATTGTTGCCTACCCTACTCGATGTTGAACTATCACACTATTACATGAGTTGAGAGTTATAAAAGCATGTGGTTCCACTGTGCTTGTTTCGAAGGTTTTCCACCTACTGTTGATATGGTCAACCTCCAATCTCCTTGTGTTTGGTGACCAAGAAGACTCTTGATTATTTCTTGAGTTCATGGTTACAAAGCCCGATTTTGATAACCCCAACCAGTCACACTCTTGTCAGGTATCTTGTTGACTGTCATAAATTAGTTGAGTGGTTGTGACTGTGGTTTTGAGTATTCTCTCGTCTCTGTTTGATCGGGTTGTTGGAAAGTTGTAATTGGGGATGAGAATTGGTATACAGTCGAGGGGATTCCTCCTTTTGTTGTGACAGTTGTAACGATAACCCAACTCATTTTTTTATTAAATTTGTTGATTGGGATTAAATGGTAATCTACAGTCAGAGGGTTTCCTTTTTTCGTTATGCATTGGTCATTGTGTTCCTACAAAGTGGTGTCAAATTGTAGTTGGTGGTCGTTGTGTGTTTGATTAGTCCCGATCGAGATCATTGCAAGTTGAGGAAAATGATAACTGTGACTTGGTTGTTTACTATGTATGGTTTATGGGAACATCATGCATTGTTTTTTTTTATTGCACCATAAAAAATGAAGCACGGGTTTTGTAGTATGGTTTAATTGCAAGTTTAAAGAATGAAATCGGACAAGTTTTAAAAGGGTTTGTTCAAACACAGGAAAAGACATGTGTCTATGTTTGATTTGGGAAATTGCAAATTATGGGCAGTGGTTGATATACTATAGAAATATATGAGGAACATAGATGAAACAATATGACTGTGTGTTCCTTTTGATTTTGTTTTAAATAAAAAAGAAAAGGAAATGAAAAGAAACAAGAATTTTATTAACGAGAAGGTTGAAAGGCATAGTGATTATGAGTATGATTATACACCGTGTTAATGGAAAAAGTTTGAAGATTTGAATGTGTGACAGTGAACAATTTTTTATACACATTAATTGTTTAATTGGTGTTGGAATCATTTGCATTGAATACAAAGCTACTTTTATGGATTAGGTAATTGGTTTTTCGAATAGTATTCATTCTTTCCCCTACCATTATTTCACTTTTCACACATTACAACTCCCCTCGCATTCCCATACTCAACATCCACTCCCTGTTCTTAAAATTTAATTATATTTAAGATAAATTTTGTATTATGACAGTTAAAGGATCGCATAGGGATGAATTATATTGATATATTCTTTTGATTTATGATACAGTTGATTGTTTGATGTTTGTGAGCAGTAATCATGATATATTCCCCCTCATTTTAACACTTTTATCTCAATACAATACCTCACATATCCCAGAACCATGGTTCACCCCCTGCTCATTGACAAATATTAAGCGATTTGTATGGATTGGATTGCATGAGTCTGATATGTTGCTAAGCCAAACTTTGTTTCATATTTAAAAAGAGTTGTCATGTATGGTTGTTGAAGAAAATATTTGCTAATCAATAATGCATACAGGAATGATCTTTTTCAACAAAGGTAGTCATGGTCGGGGTAACAGAGGAAGAGGAAATTGTAACAGGGTCCCTAGAAGGCCAAGGTTCTCTATACACTTTGATGCAGACTTGCAAGAGTTAGGCCAACTATTTGAAGATGAAATTTTTAACTGGATTGGGCAAGGAGTGGTCCAACCTAGGCCTGAAAGGCCTCCCTTCCAAGACCCATAGGTCCCTGGTATCCCAGTACCCCCTCATGTTTCACTACAACCTGAAATCCCTGAAAAACGATGGATGGAAAGAGATTGTCCACCCAACAGTCTTGCAACATCATGGATGGCCTAACTTGTCTCTACCTGCCCCTCCACCTGTTAATCAAATTGTCCAATTTGTCCCTATCCACTCACCAATACAGTCTTCCCATGCAAGAAAAAGGTCAAAAATCGAGGCCCACCATGCTCCTGACAAAGGAAAAGTTGTTGTCTCCCCCTCCTCACCCTCAAATGACTCTGCCAAATTTGTGTCCTCCCGCATGCATTTGAGAAATGATTTCTCTCATGTGATCAGTGAGATTAGGCCTGAAGGCTCCACACAGCCTAAGTCAAATTCAGAGAGATCAAAGGGTGACAACAACAACAAGGAAAATATTGCCTCCTAGAGTGGAAAATATGGATTTTAAGTGTTTTTATTTATTGATTGTTGAGAACATATGACTTCTGAAATTTTGGACAACACACTATTTTTTGGATATATGGGTAATACATTTTAAAAATAATTTCAATTATCATTGATACAAATTGTCAAAATATGAAAGTGATGATGGGAGTCACAAGGAGGGATGTTCTGTTTGATTAAATAGTTGTGTTATGATTGTTAAAGAACTAATGGGAGTCACAAGGGGTCCCAATTACTACTTATTATTTATTAAAAACCCTTATTATGATTTTAATACTTTTCCCCCTTAACTAAAAAGTTGGTTGAGTTTTAGTTAACTTAACTAAAGAAGTAGTTCAACTACTTCAACTAATTCTAATTGCTTAAAGGCAAAAGGAAAAGAAGGAACAAGGGGAGAATAGAAGAAGCATACTAAGGTTTGTTCTTTGAGTTTTGTTGAGATAATTCAGTTTTCATTCATTATTTAATTCATTGGAAGCCTAATTCTCATTTATGATAGCAGGGTCCTATTGTAGACATTATGATTTAGGGTTGAATTACATCATTCAGACACTTGTTTTTCAGAGGTGTTGATCTATCTTTGATAGTCTATGTAGACTTGTCTGTTTATGAATTAAATTCCATGACTAACAAAGGCTATTGTGCAGAGTCGAGTGGGCGATAATCTGTGGCAAGTTGATCCATATTTTAAAGTTTATTTTTTTACTTTCTGTCAGAAGTCCTTTTGTATGGTTTTCATTGGGGACATCTAAGTTTGACTTTGGTACAAAACTTCCTCAGGGAATTTTGTAAACAGAACGATTCTTTTGATAAATTGGAATGAAATAAATGATTTCTTTATGTCTCATATGTTTTAATTATTGACTTGGTGTCTTTACTTCTGTCTCTATATTTATTTCAGCATATGTTATATTCATAAAATTACATAAATAATGAATTTTTCAGCAAGCTTTCATTTATAAAAAAAAAAAACAGCCTAAGCACTTGTAATCAATACTTGTGAATTAGGATACAAATTTTGATGGCTATAAACATAAGGTGATATTCCCGTCTATCTTGATTTAGCCAAGCAATATCTGAAAATGTTTGAGTAAGATCATTTCATATGTTTTCCTCAACAACTACCTCATGGAGAAAATATTTGAATTAAGGACAAACCATAGTGGTTTGAAATATTTATTTGGATAGCGAAATCTAAATGCCAAGAAAAGTATATGGTTGGAACTTTTCAGTGAATATAAATTTGATATTAAGCATATCAAAGGTAATTAGAGAAAAAGGTGGCATATGCACTCAGCATAAGGGTGCATGATATGCATGTTGAAACCATTAGCATGTACCAATCATATTTTAAGGACAAAATTTTAGAGGTTGCAAAATCATATCAGAAATACATGGAGGTAAAGGAAAATTTTCAGCAAGGTAAATTGCAGTAGAAAAGTGAAGAATATAAGTTGGGAAAGGCTGAAATTCTCAAGTACAAGGGAAAAAATTATGTTTCAAATTCTCAGGAATTGAAAAGGTTGGTTTTAAAAGAAATGCATAATGTACCTTATGTTGGACACCCAGGTTAACAAAAAACCATTACAACTGTGAAGAGCCAGTATTATTGGTCAGGTATGAAGAAGGAGGTTGTTCATTTTATTTCCAAGTGTTTGGAATTTCAAAAAGTCAAGGCCGAGCATAGACACCCAACTAGTTTTCTACAACCATTACCCATTCCTGAGTGGAAATGGGAAGTTATAACAATGGATTTCGTCACCAAGATTCCTAGAACAACCGAGTAGCATGATTCCATCATGGTAGTGGTGGATAAGCTTACTAAGGATGCCTACTTTATTCCAGTAAATCTCACTCACAAGGAAACCAACATTGTTGTTATTTATACAAGAGAAATTGTTCAACTTCATGGTATACCCAAGACAATTGTGTCTGACAGAGATCCAAAATTTACATCAAATTTTTGGAAAGGATTTGGGACCAATCTAAATTTTAACATAGCCTATCATTCTGAGTCAGATGGGAAAATAGAGAGGGTGAATCAAGTGATAGTAGACATGTTAAGAATGTATGTGATGGATAAACCATCCAAATGGGAGGATTACTTACATTTAGCGGAGTTTGGTTATAACAATGGGTATCAAACATCTCTAAACATGAGCCCATTTGAGGCACTTTATGGAAGAAAGTGTAACACACCAGTGAGCTGGGACAACCCAGCAGACATAGCAGTGGTTGGACTAGAATTACTCAGGGAAATGGAAGAGAATATGGTGAGAATAAAACAAATTTAAAGGCTTCCCATGATAGGAAAAAAAAATATTCTAATAAGAGTGGAACTCATAGAGAGAGTTCAAAGTGGGTGACCATGTGTTCTTGAAAGTAACATCCCAAAGAAGTTCCCTGAAGTTGGGAAATTTTCCAAATCTAGCAGCTCGTTATTTTGGATTGTTTGAAATCTTGGAGAGGATTGGTCCTATATCATACATGCTTGCTTTACCTTCATCAATGTGTATTCATAATGTATTATGTGTATCATTTCTTTAAAAGTATGTACTTGATGTTAATCATGTCATTGATTGGAATATGATCCAGGTGAAGCAAGAAGGAGACTCTCCAATGCAACCAGTTTGCATATTGGACCAGAAGATCAAGAAGCTCAAGAGTCGAGCCATAGGGATAGTAAAGGTCCAATGGACCTGGTATGGTCCTAAGGATGAAACTTGGGAGCATGAGGATGTGATACGGGCAAAATACCCACATATTTTTTAAGACTTTTGAATTTCTGATTGTATATGTGTATATACTACATTGAGGACAATGCATAAATAAGGGGGAGGGGAATGTAATACCCCTAGGCCGAACCCCACTTGCACATATGTTTATAGGATGGTGCGAGAGGATACTACAAGACAAAGTACCTATGTGGCTATTTGGTTGGAGAGGCTAGATTGGATAAAAGGCCAATGTGCTTATTATTGTAATATGTAAACACTCATATTTTAATAAAGTACATCATTTTTTCCGACCTTCCACACAAAAGAGAAGGGGGGATAAACTCCACTAGGATGGGAAAAGGAGCTAAGAGTCTAAGAAGGGGATAATCTTGAGGGATTAATCCTAAAGGAATATTATATTATTATTCCTAAAGTCTAAAGTATGGATATAACTTTATGTTATCCTATGTTCCCGAGGGAAGTGAAAGAATTACAAGTGGGAAAAAGGAGTCCCTTGGGTGCCATGTGTCTTAAAGGACACATGCATATATAGATTTGGGGATATAGTGTAATTGGGGGGATGGCTATTATTCATTCATGATTCTTACCATTTTTCACTCATTCATGCTACCATCCGTACTGGTACCTGATTCTGTTGTTGGTCGAAGAGTCAGGTTGTCAGGCCAGTAGGCATTTCTCTCCAGGTGAGAGATTTGTTGTGTTGAGGAAGCGGGTTCTTAGGACCGTGAGAATTCACTTGAAGTGAGAGAACTACTGGGAATTAATTCCCAAGGTGCCAAGTTGCAGTGACATAGCTCTGAGACTCCCTGTCTAGATTGTTTTTGAATCCCTAGAAGGGAAGTGGGTTAGCCGAGGGACTATTGAAGAGAGAAGTGGAACGCTTCCTGGGGTGGGATAGGCATGTGGGGGATGAGGGATTGTAGGATGGTTTCTAGAGGCCAAGTTGTGACTACATAGCTCTGACACTTCCTGACTGGCCTATTGTTGAAGCCTCAGAAGGGAAGTGGGGTAGTTGAGGAACCGTTGAAAAGAGAAGGGGAACACTTCCTGGGGTGGAACATGCATGTGGGGAATGAGAGATTGTAAGCTGGTTGCTAGGGTAGGCACCTAAATTTGAGAATTGTTGTTGTTTGTTAGACCTTAGACTGGATTAGAACTTCATTTTCCTGAGTAGAGTTTAGCCCCAGCTCAGGGGTGATCCACTGCTGAAATTATGAGCAATGTGGTCTATGGTTGGGAGGAGCGTGGAAGGTCTGCACACAGTTGGTGTTTAATTCACTAAAGATAAGTGTCTTTATGTGTTTGTGCAAATGTTATGTTATGAATTATGATGTTTTTTTATGGAATTTCTATTTCCTATATGTATAAATTATTATTGTTGTATGTTGTTATTATTTCTCTTAACTCTATTCATATGCAGAACATATCAGTGTATTTAATGGTATCGTAGTGGTAAAAGTGATAGTTTTGTGTGGTCTAGCCCATCTAGGTGGTTGGGTACGTTACAAAGTGGTATCAGAGTGGTAATTGAGAGAGTTTTGTGTGGCGTGGCCCAACCTAGGTGGCTGGGAATGTTACATAGTAAATAATTTACATGACTTGTTCTATTTTGACTTTCTTAGTTTGAGTATGGATAGTAAGATCGCATGGACATCTCTTTCGGTATGATCATATACTATGCTACATCTACTATAGTCCAAACTATGTAATAGTGTCTTCTTTTAGCCATTATGGACAAGTTTTTTGAAACTTTAACACTTGGTGGTGGGGGGCTCGTTTCCTTTGTTGGGAGCCTCAGCACCACTGTCATGGATATATGTTGTAATTTTTGTCTTTGAAAGGTAATATAAAATTATAGCTTACAAAAAAAATATCAATTTATTGAATGTAATATTAGGTCACAAATGATGTTAATTGATTCTAACTGGAGTGGTAGAAAGAAGAAGACTTGTTTAAAAAGAATTCAACCCATTTTAAAATTATCTAAATTCTTTAAATTTTGACTTTTCATAAATTTATTGTTATTGTATTGAATGTAAAGTATATGTTGATTTGATTTTCAAAAAATAATAGACTTTTCATAAATTTAATGTTAATTTATTAAATGTAATATTAGGTCACAAATGATGTTAATTGATTCTAGCTGGAGTGGTAGAAAGAAAAAGGCTTGTTTCATAAGAATTCAACCCATTTTAAAGTTATCTAAATTTTGACTTTTCATAAATTTAATGTTATTGTATTGAATGTAAAGTATATATTGATTTGATTTTAAAAAAAAAAATGAACTTTTCATAAATTTAATGTTAATTTATTGAATCTAACATTAAGTTACAAAATGAGGTTAATTGATTCTAACTACAGTTGTGATATATTTTAAAGTTATCCAATTTTCTAAAATTTCAATTTTCATAAATTTAATGTTAATGTATTGAATATAACGTATATATTGACTTGACTTTCAAAAAAAAGTTGAACTTTTCATAAATCTAATGTTAATTTATGGAATATAACTTATATACTAACTTGACTTCTCCATTTTTTCGACTTAAATTCATAAATTTAATATTAATTTATTGAATATAACATTCGGTCACAAATTCACTCGTTTTCATAAGAATTCAACTCATTTAATGTTAATGTATTGAATGTAAATTATAGCTTTAAAAAAAAAAAAATGAACTTTTCATAAATCTAATGTTAATTTATGGAATATAATCTATATACTAACTTGACTTTTCCAATTTTTTCGACTTAAATTCATAAATTTAATATTAATTTATTGAATATAACATTAGGTCACAAATTCACTCGTTTTCATAAGAATTTAACTCATTTTAATGTTAATGTATTGAATGTAAATTATATATTTACTTGCTTAAAAAAAATGAACTTTTCATAAATTTAATGTTAATCTATTGAATGTAACTTACATATTGACTTAGACTTCGCCATTTTTTTTACTTTTCATAAATTTAATATTAATTTATTAAATGTAACAATAAGTTATAAACGTATTAAACATATTTTAATTGATTCTATTATTTTAAAGTTATCCAAATTTTCTAAATTTTGATTTTCCATAAATTTAATATTAATTTATTGAATGTAACGTACATATTGACTTGACTTTCAAATACTTTTGGACTTTTCGTAAATTAATATTAATTTTTTGAATGTAAAGTAAATATTGACTTACTTTTTCTTAAGAATTCTATCCAATTTAAAGTTATTTGGATTTTCTAAATTTTGAAAAAATAACTAAACTGAAAATGAAATTTTATGTAGTAAAAAAATATTAAAAAAAAAATCCAATTTGTCCACTTATTAACCCATTTTCTTAAAATTAGGATATTGACTAATTTTCTTTCTCTTCTTTTATTTTTATTTTTTATAAATTTGATAATTTTAATTTTAAAATGAAATTGTGCGTATCTTTATCTTTATTATAAAACTAACAATATTTCCTCTCTACTCATATGTCTTATACCAAATCAAAAACTGCAGCCAAGTCCTTTATTAGCAGTTACAAATGGATATTTCAGAATAGAAGCAATTAGTAGTTACAAATGGATATTTCAGAATCGAAGCAATACTGGAGTGAGATTGTTGAGACTATGGTCAAGAAAAATCAGGGAAATCCTCATTACCAAAATTAGAACCGGAAAATTGTTAAGACAATGTTCAAGAAAAATGCTCGGTAATTAATCTTCCTTCCTTTATTCTATTTTGTTTTCAATTTAGGTATTTGTGAATGTCTATCTACTATGAGCCACGGTGGTTTATGGTGTGAACTACTAAGAGACAGTGTTCAAGAAAAATGAGGTAATGAATCCTCTTTCTTTTATTCTATTTTGTTTTCAATAGGTGTTTGTGGATGTCTATCTAATATGAGGTACGGTGGTTTATGGATGTGAATTACCAACAAGGAATTTTCTTAAATGTGTTTAAATGTAAGTTTTATTAGAAACTAATTAATGAAGAGGAAAATAGGGTATGTATGTATATTTCTATATACTTTAACAGTTAAATTTCTATTTGAAGAAGGTTCCTTAAAATCAAAATTATTATTATTATTATTATATCAATCAAAAAGATGTTTAACAGAGATAAAGTACATCTATATCTGGAATAGATATATGTTTGTATATAAAGTGTGAGAGTGTATCATTTCTCATCAATCAGTTTGTTTGTATGTGCTAATAAAATGTATGTTGCATTTTATGATTGTGTAAAAGAGTACAATCAATGGTTATGTTTTGTATGATTTTTGAAGTATGATTTTACTCTTTTACATAATCATAAAATGTAACATACATTTTATCAGTACATACAAATAACATATAAACAAATTGATTGATGAGAAAATATAAGATTTAATTTATTAAAGCAGTAGGTTAAAGATTTTATGAAATGAAGATTTTTTTCAAATCGGGCAAGAAATTGTTGGACTTGTAGATTTAAGTGATTATTTCTGTAGAATCTTAGTGTAATGGAAGTTTTTCAGCATGCTGAATCCATTTCTGCATTCAGAAATGGATTTTGAACAACAAATAATGATGATTAGTGTAAATTTATATCACCCATTGAAAAAAGCTATTTCTTATAACAGCTAACCAATGCCATTTTTTTCAAATCGGGCAAGAAATTGTTGGACTTGTAGATTTAAGTGATTATTTCTGTAGAATCTTAATGGAATGGAAGTTTTTCAGCACGCTGAATCCATTTCTGCATTCAAAAATGGATTTTGAACAACAAATAATGGTGATTAGTGTAAATTTATATCACCCAATGAAAAAAACTATTTCTTATAACAGCTAACCAATGCCTTGTTAAAATAGTAGCAATTTTGTTATGGGATTCTTGAGCACTCTGTAATTAAGAAATATCAGGGACTTACATCTCCACCGGCAGCGACCATGGTGATGGAGGGGAAGAACCATAACAGCAGCAGCATCAATGCCATGAGCGACAATGTCGGTTTGGCTCTTGATTTCGACTCTCAATATGCCCATTTGATTACTCGCCTAATCTGCCAGCTAGTTGTATGCTGTGCTGTGTGTATCTGTCGAGCACTTTGTCTCTGTCAGCAATGGCGGTCCTCAATACCTTGGTCATTATCATGTCGGGGAAGCCTCGCAGCGTGCACAACGAGGGCGCTCGTCGGATTCTTCGACGACGTGTTGTAGAACCAGGTATTCATGTTCTGGGCATCCGATATGGCCTGCAGCTCATCGTTCAGCTGGTGGGGCCGAGGTCAAGCCTGTTGAATGCCAAGAGTATGGGAGAACGGAGGTCCGTGTACACGAGGGGTTGAGGCTCTTTGAGGAGATCTTCGTTGGAGAGAGGCACAGTGTGCGGAGGAGTAGCATGGACAAGGTCGTGAGGTTGTCTTAGGGTTTTTATTAGAGGTTACAGGTTTTAGGGTTTTTATTAGTGGTTACAGGTTTTTAGGGTTTTTATTTGTGGTTACAGGTTTTCAACACCATGGAGTGATGTAATTATTGGTTCATTGCTTGATGCAGAATTCGATATGGCTTGCAGCTCATCGTCCAGCTGGTGGGGGCCGAGGTCAAGCCTGTTGAATGCCAAGAGTATGGGAGAACGGAGGTCCGTGTACACGAGGGGTTGAGGCTCTTCGAGGAGATCTTCGTTGGAGAGAGGCACAGTGTGCGGATGAGTAGCATGGACAAGGTCGTGAGGTTGTCTTAGGGTTTTTATTAGTGGTTACAGGTTTTTAGGGTTTTTATTTGTGGTTACAGGTTTTCAACACCATGCAGTGAGGTAATTATTGGTTCATTGCTTGATGCAGAGTTCGATATGGCTTGCAGCTCATCGTCCAGCTGGTGGGGGCCGAGGTCAAGCCTGTTGAATGCCAAGAGGATGGGAGAACGGAGGTCCGTGTACACGAGGGGTTGAGGCTCTTTGAGGAGATCTTCGTTGGACAGAGGCACAGTGTGCGGACGAGTAGCTTGGACCAGGTCGTGAGGTTGTCTTAGGGTTTTTATTAGTGGTTACAGGTTTTAGGGTTTTATTAGTGGTTACATATTTTCAACACCATGCAGTATAGTGAAGTAATTATTGGTTCATTGCTTGATGCAGAAAATCAATATGCACCTTTTAGCAGAGTATTTAATGTTCTATATGTTGGTATATTTTATTTGATCTAAAATATTTTTAGATTTAGCAATATATTTTCAGCATATAAAACATTAGAACATTAAATGTTTTGCTGCCAGGTGCATATTGTTTATTTCTGGTGCATCTTGTCCATTTGATGATAATAATAATAATAATCTAAAATATCTTTAGATCTAGCTATATATTTCTAGCATATAGAACATTAAAACAGTAATTGTTTTGTTGCCAGGTCAAGCCTGTTGAATGCCAAGAGTATGGGAGAACGGAGGTCCATGTTCACAAGGGGTTGAGGCTCTTTGAGGAGATCTTAGTTGGAGAGAGGCACAGTGTGTCAATGACTAGCATGGACAAGGTAGTGAGGTTGTTTTAGGGTTTTTATTAGTGGTTACAGGTTTTAGGGTTTTATTAGTGGTTACAGGTTTTCAACACCATGCAGTGAGGTAATTATTGGTTCATTGTTTGATGTAGAATATCAATATGCACTTTGTAGCAGAGCATTCAAGGCTCTATATGTTAGTATATCTCATTTGATCTAAAATATTTTTAGATCTAGCAATATATTTTCAGCATATAAAACATTAGAACATTAAATGTTTTGCTGCAAGATGCATATTGTTTATTTTTTTATGCAGCTTGTCCATTTGATAATAATAATAATAATAATAATCTAAAATACCTTTAGATCTAGCCATATATTCCTAGCATATAGAACATTAGAACATTAAATTTTTTGTTGCAAGGTGCATATTGTTTATTTCTGGTGCATCTTGTCCATTTGATGATAATAATAATAATAATCTAAAATACCTTTAGATCTAGCCATATATTCCCACCATATGTTTTTTCTGGTGCATTTTGTCCATTTGATGATAATAATAATAATATTAATCTAATTTTAAAGTCACTGCAGCTATTTGATTACTAAAGTTTACAAAGGTGTACATACCCTACCAGGGGTGTAATTGAACTATTCTTTAACTATTTGATTACTAAAGTTTACAAAGGTGTACATACCCTACCCAGGGTGTAATTGAACATGTGATCTCCAAAAAGGAAATACATGTTCTTTAACCATTTGATTACTAAAGTTTACAAAGGTATACATACCCTACAGTGAGTGTAATTGAACATATAACCTCCAAAAAAAAAAAATACATATTCTTTAATCATTAAATCCAATACACTGTTTACCATAAAAGATCTCTTCAATAATACTTACCTAGTTCCAACAAAAATCTTCTCAATGATTGACTCAACTCACTTAGTACCAATAAAAAAAACATTTCAAATCTAATAAATTCTATTTAAAAAACATCATCACATTACTTTTATTAAATTTATAAAGCAAAATGTGAAGATAAAAGTACTTCAAAAGGGTTCAATGATTTTATTAATATGGCCTCTATAAAAGTTGAACAATGATTTTACTGATATCAAGACTTGTGGAAGAGTGGATACAGCCCGGTTCCTTGTAAGATGTGGTTAACCAATCTTCTTCAATTATTTTGGCACATCGCCATAGTGTTTATGTTTATATTGCAATGAAATTTAAGTGAGTTTAATTCAATAATATGTTAAGATAATGAATTTTGATAATTAAATTCTATAACAAATTCATTTATTTAGTTTAAATAAAATTTTGTGAAATAACTAAGTTGTATAAATAAATTTGTTTTACATTTTACATATTTTATTAAATATTAAAAAGATTTAAAAAACTTTGATTTTCAGATAGAATGAATTTATTGGATATCCATAATTCAAGAAATCTTGATTGTAGGATAGAATGGATTTATTGGATATCCATAATTCAAGAAACCTTGATTGTAGGATAGAATGGATTTATTGGATATCCATAATTCAATTCTACCAACTTCAATGACACCACAATGCTTTAGGTATAATTATAAAATCATACATAGATTGGGTTAAGGAGAGAATTTTGATATATTTGAATTTGTGTTCAGCTTAATCTAATGATGGAACATGATAATTTTTGGGAAAGTTTTAGATAACTTTAAATTTTAGATTATGAAAATATAGTTTTTTAATATTGGTATTGTTAATAAATAGGGTTTTTTCAAGGGTCTTACTTCAAGTTTTAGTTCACCCAAAAGGGGAAAAAGAGATTCAAATGAAAATCAATGGGCAAAATCAACAATGTTAGAATTATGTACATGATCAATATACCAAAAATCAACTCTAAAAAAAATATCAATCCTTGTTCAAAAGATCAAATTGAGGAATTAACACTCACCCTTGAGTATGGCTAGCTTACAATCATGGTATATAGTTTGTCAAGGAACAAAACAATCATATTATATCGGTTGTCAAGGAGCAAATATCACCAAAAAAAATACAAACAATTCCTCCCAACCATCCTCTCTACACTTCCTTAACAAAACCAAAACACACATATATAATACAAATACTAATACCAAATATTAATTATCCAACTAATATACATGAAGTTCTTTGAGGAGCATCCAAGAGCAACTAAGGATTACATGTAAACTTTATTTTTGATTTCTCCTTACATGGTCTATGAATTAAATTAAGATGTCATTACGTTATGTGTGTACATGGATCATCTTAATCAAGTACAATTTTCTCTACATAACCTAATATAGAGTATTTTTTCTATGATTAATTTAAAATTATAAAAAAATATTTTTAATATATTTATATATAAAGATATTCCTGAGTTAATAATTTTTTTTTTAAATATTATAATTTTTTTAAATATTGATATATAATTAGCATAAATTCATTTTAACTTAGCATTTATCAAGTTTTAGGATAGGTTAAATCTATTTATGTACAAATTTTTCAAATTTTACATTCAAAAAATAATTTACATCTTGAAAAATTTAAATCTTTTGTTTAATGAATCTAAAATTTGAATTTAAGACTAATATTAATTTAAAATTGGAGAATATATATATATATATGGGGTCCCTTGTTCCACAAACAAGGGGGTCTCATACACTAATTTGGTGTGGCTTGGTCGTGACCTTAAAAAATAGATTATTATTATTATTATTATATTCCATTTTTAAATTAATATTTTATATATATGAGGGTGAGGGTGAAGGTGGGGGTAATAATAGAAAAAACATATAATATATGTTTTCTTTATTATTTTGAGACCCCCACCCACCCTCATTATTAGGACCACCCCACCCTCATATATATATATTTTCCCCACCATAAAAATAAGATAGAAAAAATAATAAATAAATAAAAAAAAATTATATATATATATATATATATATATAATTTCAAATAATTAGATAGTAATAAAATTAAACAAATAAATCGTCTTATTCATATCCCATTTATATATAAAGCCAACATCATGATGAGTTAAATTTTTTCCTTCTCCTAAAATATTTATGAGGTTGAATATTAAATATAATTATAAATTATATTAAATATAATCATAAATTATATTAAATATAATCAGTAATATATAAAATTATAATTATATTTGAATATTTATTAAATGTAATTATAAATCATATTAAATATAATTAAAGTTACTAATTCTTTCATCTTCAATTTTATTTTTTAATATTAATATTACAAACATAATTATAATGAAAATGTTAATATAAATGAAAGTGATTTTTATATATTAATGTTAGTATTGTATTATTTCTATTTTAATTTGATTTATAAATATTAATGGTAGAAAAAATTATGAATTTTTATACTTAAATATAAAATTAATAAAAATAGTAAATGTGAATTGCAAAATTTTTTATAAGTTCTCATATTTAAATACATTGAAATTTATGATTATAATAAACTATAAATAGATATAAATTCTAGTATTTAAATACATTGAAAATTATAACTATGATAAATTATTTATATTGAAAATTATAATTATAGATAGATTTTCAAATATTTTATTTTATGTATTTTATAAATCAATTTATGTGATTATTAATGATAATTGTAAACCCAATAAATTCTCATGCTTTGTAAATCTATGAAATCTTATATTTAAATATAATCCTTATCACAAAGAATTAGTGTCATACCACTCAATCTAAGATATATCAACCAAAGTCCTTATAACCCTAAACATTTTAGTTATTATTCAATTTGATGCAATAGGATTGTAAAGAACTATAGGGTGAAGAAAAATTTGAGGTACTCTTATGTTATATATGTAAAAATTGTATTTATTCGTGTCAAAGAGTGTATTAAGCTAATTTGGTTTAAATTTAATTTATAAATGTGATCTAGAAAGTTTGTAAATTCTCATATTTATGTAAGTTTTAATATTGAGTCATTCTATGTTAAGTTATATAATTATAAACAAAGTTAAATAAGTTTTAATGGAACTATGTCAATTGGGTTTAACCCTTGTGTTGAGGGGTGTATTTTTTCTTAACCCAAAGTCAAAGGTTTACAATTATTTTCAAGTGGTGAGGAATGTATTTTTTCTTAATCCAAAGCCAAAGGTTTACAATTATTTTGAAGTCCATATTAAGCTTTCCACCCTCCATTTATCATTTTCTCAATGCTATAGTTTCAATTGAGCTTGTGGGGAATATGGATTCCAAGATATTTGTATTAAGGCACTTCCTCCAAGGTATTGTTGTCATACACAATAGTATAAATATTTTGGATTTAATTATCATAACCTTTGTTTTGTCACAATAGTATAAATATTTTGGATTTAATTATCATAACCTTTGTTTTGTCAATGTTCAAAGTCATGCCCATACTAGAGCATAAATTTTTGAGAATTATATGTTGTTTACCTAGATCATAGAGACTCTTCGCCATAAGAACAATATCATTAACATAAAGAAGGATGATGATTATACCCAACACAACCTACATCCTCCAAACAATCTTCTAACTTTAACAATGACACAACCTACATCCTCCAAACAATCTTAACTTATCAATGGTCTTATTCATATCCCATTTATATATAAAGCCAACATCAGGATGAGTTAAATTTCTTCTTCTACTAAAATATTTATAAGGTTGAATATTAAATATAATTATAAATTATATTAAATATAATCAGTAATATATAAAATTATAATTATATTTGAATATTTATTAAATGCAATTATAAATCATATTAAATATAATTAGAGTTACGAATTCTCTCATCTTCAATTTTATTTTTTAATTTTAAGATTAATATTACAAACATAATTATAATGAAAATGTTAGTGTTTAATATAAATGAAAGTGATTTTTGTATATTAATGTTAATATTGTATTATTCCTATTTTAATTTGATTTATAAATATTAAAAGGAGATAGGGGGCAACCTTGCTTGACTGTAAKRTTACAGTCAATGTATGTTCCTAAACTTGGCAATAACCTTTTCACTAAACTTGTTGGCAATAACTTACTTAACGTGTGTTCCTAAAGTTGACAAAAAAAAWTTYACTAAACTTGTTGGCAATAACGTTTTCACTAAACTTATCATTATCCCTAAAAGTAACAAGGTGGTCCACAATTGAATCATGATAATAGTATTAATATTTGTAGTGGTCCACAATTGAATCATGATAATAGTATTAATATTTGTGATAATTAATATTAATAATGGTTCAGAACATGTGTTTCCTCCTAGGAGRTCACAAGTTCATGTATATCTCAGTTAATAAAAAAAATACATTAAAAAARCAAATTTTATTTAATAATTTAGTTAATCTTGTTACTTAAATTTTTTGAAATAAATTATGTATAACATTTTGAAACTTTCAACATTTCTAATGGCTAGTATCTACCCATCATAAACAAATAAAATGAAAATAATAATAGAAAATAGTATTTAGATGAATATTTATAAGGTTAAAAGTGGAAATTCATCTCCTTGAACAATAAAATTAAAAGTTACACAATTCAAAAGTAAATTTCATTTAATAATAACAATAAAAGTTTCACAATTCAAAAATAAAGTTGCATGATTCAAGGTGACATTTGAATTAATTACACACTTAATGATTATATACCCTTGAAAAATAAGGTATGATATAAATGAGGATCTCACATTTCCTAATTGGCAAAGGCACATATTGTCATATGACTCCCATCAAAACACAGTACAATCAACATCATAAAAAACATGCCTTATATTTGCCAATGCACTTGCTCATAGCTTTTATATTGGTAAAGGCAGTTGGTCAAAATGGCCCTTTGGTCAAAGGCACGTTGTCAATTTATATTTGCCAATACACTTTTACATAGGCTTTTATATTGATAAAGGTACTTGGTGAAAAGGGCCCTTTGGTCAAGGCACGTTAGCAATATGGTTTATATTGACAAATGTCATTTGGCCAAATATGCTTATTTGCCTGTTTCGGGCTCAATTTTTTATTTTAATATTTATTTTATTTTCTGTATCTGGTTGAGAGAAAACAGGATAATAATTAATTAAAAAAATCACGAGGGTCTTTTATATCTGTCTTTTCTGACAAAGGGATTAAGCAAAATATTAATAATTTCAAAGAAGAAGAGTATGACAGGACTCTTTAGATAATAATTTCAAAGAAGAAGAGTATGACAGGTATCTGTCTTTTCTGACAAAGGGATTAAGCAAAATATTAATAATTTCAAAGAAGAAGAGTATGACAGGACTCTTTAGAAAACGTAACATTTTTGTTTGGAATTGGGTCACATAAATTTGGAGGATGTTATTAAATTGTAGAAATGAATTCAACGTGGTGACAAAAAAAAACATATAGAACATTTTATTTATACAGTTTTAATTATATAAATTTGGAGGATGTTATTTAAATTACATAAATGAATTTAGCATGCTGAAAAATACATAGATCATTCTATTTATACAGCTTTAACCACTCAAATCTACAGAATCGACAAATTCTTCAATTATACAGTCTCAATTATAGCCAACAAATTATAACTCAATTATGGACAGTCTTAACCATTCAAATCTACAGATCCAACAAATCCTCATCCAATTATAGTCTTAATCACTCAAATCTACAGATCCAACAAAGTTTTAACCACTCATATCTACAGATCCAACAAATTCTCGTCCAATTATGGACAATCTTAACCACTCAAATCTACAGATCTAACAAATTTTCATCCAATTATGGACAGTGTTAACCACTCAGTCTTAACCACTCAAATCATATCTACAGATCCAACAAATTATCGTCCAATTATGGGCAATCTTAACCACTCAAAACTCAAATCTACAGATCCAACAAATTCTCATCCAATTATGGACAGTTTTAACCACTCAAATCTAGAGATCCAACAAATTCTCACCCAATTATGAATGAAAATCAACAGGTTCCTCCAACAAATTCTCACCCCAACAAATTCTCACCCAATTATGAGTGAAAGTAAACACGTTCCTCTTGCCTCCCTGCTTGCTCCTGGTTCAGAGTTTTTCTTCCTGCCTGCTCAAGGTTCAGTTTTTCAATAGCTGTATCATTGCTGCGGCCTGACTGCTTGTTGCTCCGGGTTCAGTTTTTGTAATTTTAATATTAGTTGCAGTATTATTACCTGCTCTATGTTAATAATTGCCAACCTGGTTGCTACTGGTTCAGTTTTTCTTCCTGCCTTCTCAAGGTTCAGTTTTTCAATAGCTGTATCATTGCTGCGGCCTGACTGCTTGTTGCTCCAGGTTCAGTTTTTGTGATTTTAATATTAGTTGCAGTATTATTACCTGCTCTATGTTAATAATTCATAATTATAGAAGGAATGCACGTATTTACGTATTGGACTACAATCCCGGATGACTAATATCCCTGACAAATTTGCAATTTACAAATAATAAATTTCAATCCATGTTTAGCTGACTAATTGGAATGAAGTGTGGGCCTGAATTCCCAGAAAATGCAACCATCTTAAACACATTCTACCGCTTCTATGAGACAATGATTGGAACAAAATTCACATTTATGCGTCTTTAATGAGAAGATCCGGAAACACATTCCTNCTGACTAATTGGAATGAAGTGTGGGCCTGAATTCCCAGAAAATGCAACCATCTTAAACACATTCTACCGCTTCTATGAGACAATGATTGGAACAAAATTCACATTTATGCGTCTTTAATGAGAAGATCCGGAAACACATTCCTCTGAAAACAATCCTATTACAAGAGACTAAAATCCCAGATCTGACTGGCATCCTTGACAAATTCGCAATTTTCCAACCATGTTAATTGACCAATTGCAATGGAGTGAGAACCTGAATTTATTTCGAGGGAACGCAATATTCAAGCCATGTTAATTGACCAATTGGAATGGAGTGAGAACCTGAATTTATTTCGAGGGGACGCAATATTCAAGCATCCCTGAATAGAGTGAGAACCTGAATTTATTTCGAGGGGAAACGCCCCTGTTCCCGGAAAGGGCAACCATCTTTTAAATGAAAACAACATTCACATTTAAGCATCTTTAATAGATGAAGATCCGAAAACACACGTTCTACATATAATGATCCGAACACACACATTCCACATTCTCTATATCAGGCATTTTAATACAAAAGAAATTTTGTTTCTTTAAATTTCAATACAGCACATATTTATCAAAAGAGTACTCATGCCAACTTTCTATGATAATAAATAGCAATGTCAATGCTATACAAAATAGAAGAGAACAAATTGGAAAAATATATGAAGTAAAATTTCATATTCAGAAGCAATTGCAGAACCAAAGGGGAAACTGCCCCTTTCCCAAAGCTCTTCATCTACAGAAAAACTTGACTGCGACAAATTATTCATCCAACACCGCACAATAACATGCGGCCCGGTAAAGAATTTGAAATATGTACACCAAATATTCTCAATGCAGGAACAAGTGGTGTTGAACCCAAAACTTGCTGCAGATATGTATATACAGAGTATAACCTAAAAAAAATAAAACTGGCTGCGAAAGCTCACGAGAAGTGAGATTCTTCCCATAAAATCCTTCTCCGCCTGCTTTCCCAACACTTGCAAAAATGGGAGGATCCCGCATTCCCTTCGTAAACTTCTATATGCAGTGACGGGACAATGCCCCAGAAAGCTCATCCGTGCTAAATAAAGCCCTGTTTGTAGCAATGCCCGGCTTCAAGCAAATAGTATGCTCTGCATCAACAACATCAACGCCGGATGGCTGATTGCCATCCAGAAAGAGCACTCTGCTTAAATCTGCGAATTCTTTATCACTCGCGAGAAGATTCCGATGCTTCACTACACGTTTCGGTGCCTTCGGCGTTGCAGGCCATCGAGATGGACTATCACTTCCGGAAGCGGAATTTGCATGGCTTTGATTTAAAAATAGCGAACGATTAGGTCGCCGCACAGGATCCGGGGTTTTAAAAGCAAAATGCGTTTCATTAGCAACTTTAACCTGCGATAATACAAGAGAAAACAATTTCATTTAGAGAAGCGCAACAAACAGAGGAATATACAGATTGCTTAAGACTTAGTTTTTTATTCCTAGAATGCGAAATATCAAAATGTTAAATTCGGAACCGTGGAGAACCCTTACCGCTTGTTTGAAATCCTTTGAAACGCGAGTTAACGGCTCGAGTTCATGGTGCCCGAGGTTACAGACTACCTCTACCTGTAAAATGATTTTAGAAGGAAATTAGTCGCTGCTATGAACAGCACACAGCTTGAATGGGAAAAACTTCCTGAAAATAAAAGACCAAAAACCCCCGCAAAAAGACAAGGGCCGAAGCAAAAGCGAAAAACCACATTGTGCAAAATTTAATTTTCTAAAGATTTGAAATTGAGAAGAAAAGAGGGACATTCCAGTTGAATTTTAATAGAAATATGCAATCAAGCATGAAAAGAATTCAATTAAATTTCTAGCTGTAGATACAACATTGTCAAAATCACAAGAAAAAAGACAGAAACCCTAACACAGTCGTGCTGAAAGAGAGAACTGAGATCTAGATACTAGTGTGAGCAAATAGGAAAGCAATATCAGGAAAGCGCAAACGTACATACCAAGACATCTAAAGGCAAAGACGCCAAGTCCCTTCCGGCCGAATTCTCATCTTTACCAGCAGCAAGTATAGGGGAGGGCTTCACCGGAGTGACGCAAACTTCCTCCTCGTCAGGCCTGTGGCGTAAGATTCTCCCAGGTCCTGAACGATCATCCGAAAAGCCAAATTTAACCCTACTGTCGTCGACAGCGCGTTCCTCTTTCTGCCAATTCTCCGCAGCCGACATCGCATTCCTCTTTCTGCCAATCGTGCGACCGAGTGTGAAACACTCCCCTGCTTCCTTCATGTCAGAAGCACAGACCTTAGCAGCCTTGTTATTGTGCTGCCGCACCTTGCAATCCCCTTGGTAACACATTTTTGGAAGAACCCCCTTCTCCCTCTACTGCAGAATTGCGCAAATTACTGCGGTACAAAAATGAACGGACAATGGGATGAATACTACGGGCGTAATTGCAGTGCTATATAGAAAACTTAAAACCCCCGTCGGCCGGACCCAGAAACCCAATTCTATAACACTCCAGAGGATTCGAACACGAATTAAAATCAATAAACCAAGAAAGACTGTGTCTCGTTTCTTGCCTGACGTTTCTCTCACAAGCGCTACTTTATATGCCTTTTGAAGGCCACGGGGCGGGAAAGATGGGTTTCTCTTTGCGTAAAAGATGGACCTTACCTGCACGTTAATAGTGGATACCACGAGGGCGGCGTAAAGAAAGAAAAATATTTCTTTCATGTTTCCGCCCTTTCTTTTACAGTCTTGCAAACCGCGTCGGGGCGGAGGGCAGTCACCTTCCCGGATCGTGCGGCCACCACAGCCCGTTCGCCGCCTCGAACTGAGCTTCCACGTGTCATCATGAAATCTGCTGTGGCGGTGCCTTGAACACGTGTCCTATTATGACTCGTCTCCGGGTGCTTCTAGGACGGTTCAAGAACTCCCTAGAATGTGGCGGTGGCGGATATATGCTAGCTGGTCCTGTCGTGATTACCTCGAGTGGGGTGAAAAACCCACGGTGACGTGTCATCCGCGTATATAAGTGCAAGTTGTTGGATAGTGGGCAGAGTTTTCGAACACACGGGGGTTAAAACTGGAGTTGGCGTTAATCCCGATATCCGGACACGTAGGGTAAGAGAGTGGAGTAATTGACGCGAAGCTTCTTGAAGAAGGAAGAAACAGTCAGTGACGCGGCCTTACGTTGCCGTAAATTCTTCCAAGATTAGATGGCCAGATGCCATAAATTCCTCCAAGTTTAGGGGGACGGTTGCAAACTGCAGTCCGCTAGAAGTGGTCTTACAAATTAATTGTGAGACGGGATCAACACAAACTGTGGTTGTGGTACTTATCTTCTCCACTGTTGTTAACTGGCCCATAAAAGAACTAATTATTGAAGTGGCGAGGGCGGAACCAAAGCAATAAAGGCCGGGTTTAAGTAAGGAATGTTGTTACATAAAACCATTTCTCTTTAATCATGTAATGAAAGTTATTAAAATAATAAATTTATATTTTAAAAATACATATAAATGGGGCTTATTAATTAGCATACACAATAAAATATAGATTTTAATTTTAAAAGTATACATAAATGTGGTTTATTTATTAATTAGCCTACTTCTTAATGGGTGAATGAGAATTTCGAAGTAATTCATTAACATTCAAAGCAATAAAGTCCTAGTTTAAGTTTAAGTCATGAATATTGTTACATAAAACCATTTCTCTTTAATCATGTAATAAAAGTTAATAAAATAATAAATTTATATTTTAAAATTACATATAAATGGGTTTATTAATAAGCATACATAATAAAATATAGATTTACATTTTATGTGGTTTATTTATTAATTACCATACTTCTTAATGGGTGAATGAGAATTTTGAAGTAATTCATTAACATCCAAAGCAATAAAGGCCTGGTTTAAGTCATGAATGCTGTTACATAAAACCATTTCTATTTAATAATATAATGAAAGTTATTAAAATAATAAATTTATATTTTAAAAATACATATAAATGGGGTTTATTAATTAGCATACACAATAAAATATAGATTTACATTTTAAAAGTACACATAGATGTGGTTTATTTATTAATTAGCATACTTTTTAATGTGTGAATGGGAATTTTGAAGTAATCAATTAACATGGTAAATAAAAACCATAAAAAATCCTTAAAAAATAAAATATAGATTTGCATTTTAAGATTACACATAAATCCAGTTTATTAATTAGGATACCTCTCAATGGGTGAATGGAAATCCCCAAATAATTCATTAACATGGCAAATAAAAATTATAAAAATAAGTGAAAAATAAGATATAAATTTACATTTTAAAAATATACATAAATCTAGTTTATTAATTAGCATCATACCACTCAATGGGTGAATGAGAATCTTCAAGTAATTCATTAACATGGTAAATAAAAGCCATAAAAATATGTGGAAAATAAGATATAGATATACATTTTTAAAATACACATAAATACCTTCGGATGGGGTGTTTGCTTGATATCGACCAAGGCCAATTGGAGGGCATCTACGTAGCCACCTAGGAGCCCACCTTTCCAAGAGTTTTCATGGTTTTAATGCTCACTCTCATCACCAACCCAGTTATTAACTCCCCTCATCGCCTGGAGTGTGAGAAGGTCAGTTCATGTAACAATGTGGGTACGGGAGCCATAAGGATCACTAACTATATATGTCCTCTCGTACTGTATGTCATTACTCCGCTCCCCATGGCTCATTCCTTGTGCTTTCCTTTCTCAATGGCAAGAGTTATACAAGGGGACAAACCAATTCTACGCTGCATTCTCATTCCGGTTCGTGGACTTGTTGTAAGTAATTTGACTCACTTTGCCATCCCAATGACCCATCTTCGCATCCATGGGAATTCAAGCACAGGAAGTAGCTCAAGAGAGAGTATGGCTCGACCCCAGCGATCTGCAACTTCATCATCAAATTCTCTAGAGAATGGTTCAACCTCTCTTCCCTCTCACTCAAACTGTAGCTCTCCCCTTGGTGCTACTTATTCAACTAGTAATGTTTCTCCCCCTGGATGACCATTGAATTCTCCTTCAGGCAAGTCGAATGCCCATCCAACCGACTGTTCCTTAGCAGACATTCTTGACCATCTTGTTCAGTTGATCTTTGATATCTGGTGGGACTTGGCGGATATGAAATTCAACATGGAGTTTTTGAACCAAAGCATTTCTTGGTTGGTGACCATGCACATCGATGAGGCTTGCTAGCATCCCAACTTAGATTTATCGACACAAGATGCCATCTTGCTACACATCCTTGTTCATCTTTCGATGGGTGACTGATCCTCTTCTCCAAATGACCGGGTTCCAAGCAACACTCCATCATGATTCCAGTTACTGGTTTCAGTTCTTTTTGTTTTAGCATCTTGGTGTTTAGTAGGTCAATTGTTTTGATGGCTCCTCTAGGTAATTTGGACTCTAGCTTTGTTCTGTATTTGTTGCACGATTTTTTGTTATTTTGGAACTTTTACGGAAGTGATTATGAGCTCCATCAGGTTGGTTTCCTCTCAAGGCAACTCTGGTGGCCAAAACTATGTTTGTATGTAATTTTTTATACCAAGTAATCCATTTTCTAACTTACAAAAAAAAATACATATAAATTGGGTTTATTAATTAGCATACCTCTCAATGGGTGAATGGGAATCTCGAAGTAATTCATTAACATGCTAAATAAAAATTGGGTTTATAAATTAGCATACTTCTCAACAATGAATTAGAATCTCAAAGTAATTCCTTAACATGGTAAATAAAACCCATAGAAATCAATGGAAAATAAGATATAGATTTACATTTTAAAAATACACATAAATCGGGTTTATTAATTAGCATACCTTTCAATGGGTGAATGGGAATCTTGAAGTAATTCACTAGCATGGTAAATAAAAACCATAAAAATCTGTGGAAAATAAGATATAGATTTACATTTTTAAAATGCACATAAATCTCGTTTATCTTTTCATATTCATTCATAAATAGTGTTTTTAAAATTGTAAAAAAAACATGTAAATGTATTGTTTCACATTAAAGGTGGGAGAGGTATTTTTTAATTGAAGTAGGTTTGTAGGTATTGAGGGATGGGGTGGCACAGGGGCTCCATGGGCAAGGGGAGTTTATAGGTATTGCAAATGTGTTATAGGTATTGGGCTATGGCGCGCTGGGAAAAAAATCAATGCACGATCAACAATGGTGAAACTCTCTTTTAGAAGGAAAATTTGACAATGAGGTCATACCTTCGCCCCTTATTGAGATCACCTAAATCATTTGTATGGAAAACGAAATTGTAAACTAGAGATCCTATGTTGCATACCTATGTATGTATTAGTTGTACTGTTATAACCCTAAATTGCACCACACATGCTTACCCAACATCAGGCCAACTCATATCCCTTCTTTGCCAAAACTCTGCTGAACAACTCTTTGAAAATCCTCTTGTGTCAAGGCCCACGCGCGCTAACCCATTACTGCACGCGTGTACACGCTGTTTGACCCACTACAGCCCGCGTGTACCTAACAAAGCACGAAAAAAGGAAAGTATCCGACGGAACAAAAAGCTATGGGTCAGTTAACTGAAACTCTCGGCCATGCATGGTCGAGGGTTCGTCCAAAACCCTAGCTCCTTCCAGCCTATAAAAGAAGGGGTAGGGGTACTATTTGGAGGAGGAAAAAAGATAGCGAAGAAACTCTGCCCATTTACGTAATCCATTGTCCCAACCCTTTAGTCTTTCCTCATGCCAAAGGAGATTTAACGCAAAGCAGTTGGAGGACAGAAGAAGAGGAGCCCAGGATTAGGTTCAATGAGCGGTGGTCGGTCTCATCATTGATTGTAAGTTGATTCATTTTCAAAATAATAAAAGAATACTTTTCCCGTCCCAATGCATGAATTATCTATGGTTTGGTTAATTTATGCTTGATTTCTAACCCTTGAATAGAGAAGTAGCGTGCATGCATAGTTGTTATTTGTCTTGATTGCAAGTTATCTGTGGAAGGAGCAGTGCAAGCAAGTGGTCAAAGCGCAACGGGGGATCTACATTGAATGCCGGTAACCAGGTTAGTAGTCTTTGTCCATGCATGTACTGTGAAAGAGGGGTTTAAGTTTGGGGTTGTAGGTTAAAAAGTAATTTCTTTACGGTCAAAATCTGCATGCAAGTCTGACCCTAGTTTGCTAGTTCGTAGGGTATTTTTCCCAACAACATGTACTAACACCCTTTTATATATATTTAAGTATGTAGGGTGTTATCTCTAGTTTTGTATGGTTTAATTTGTTGCAAGCATGTTCAATGCATTTGTAAAATCCCTTAGCTTGATCTCATACTTAAGGGTAGAGGTGTTTACCATTGTGTTCAAGNTATATATTTAAGTATGTAGGGTGTTATCTCTAGTTTTGTATGGTTTAATTTGTTGCAAGCATGTTCAATGCATTTGTAAAATCCCTTAGCTTGATCTCATACTTAAGGGTAGAGGTGTTTACCATTGTGTTCAAGGGGCTCTCTTATAAACCTTGTTTTTCACTATGTAGGGTTCTTTTTAAGGGGCTAATTTAGGTTGGGAGAACAAGGATTTCTAGTTTTGTACAATGACATGGAAGTCAATATAACTAGAAAACATATATAATCCCTTCACACAGCCTCGTGGGGATGTGTATATTTTTCTTCTCTCATTACAAAAGGAGAGTGTTATAACCCTAATTTGCACCATACATGCTTACCTGGCATCAGGCCATCTCGGATCCCTTCTTTGCCAAAAGCACTGCTGAACAACTCTTTAAAAACCCTCTTTTATAAGGGCCCACGCGCCCTACTCCATCACTGCACGCATGTACATGCTAGCTGACCTAAAACAGCCCGTGTAGACCGACAAAATCACACAAAAAAGAAAGTTGTCGACGCAACACACAGCTTTGGGTAAGTTAACTGAAACTCCCAGCCATGCATGGCTGAGGGTTCATCCAAATACCTAGCTTCTTTTAGCCTATAAAAGAAGGGCTAGGGGTCCCATTTGGAGGAGCAGAAATAGAGTAAAGAAACTCTGCCCAATTGCATATTCTCATTGTCCCAACCCTTTAGCCATCCTTGTGCAAGAAGAGATACAAAGCAAAGAAGTTGGAGGACATATGAAGAGGAGCCCAGGATCAGGATTCGCGGAGTAGTGGTCGGTCTCGACATTGTAAGTTGATTCATTAAAGTTAATAATAAAGAGATGTTTTTCTCGTCCCACTATATGAGTTCTTCATAGTTCAGTAAATATATGTTTGAATCTCTAACCCATTAGTCTATAGGTAAAATGCATGTGTAGTTTGTTGCCTGTTTTGTACACAGATCAATCTTGAGAGGATAGCTGCCAACAAGCGGTCAAGCATGAAAGGGGATCGACATTGAACATCCGGAACAAGGTATGTTGGCCTAACCATGTATTTGTTGAAAAGGAATAGGGTTTAAGTCTGGGGACGAAGGTAGAAAGTATATTTCTTTTGGTCATATCTAGATGCATAAGATAACCCTATTTGCTAGTTCGTAAGGGGATTTCCCTCACAATAGAATTGGCGACCATACTGAGGAAGTCTCTAGGGTTCCTATGAATTTTGTTTTGTTTTTGGGTAGTTTTAAAAGACTGGTTTTCTTGCCTGTTTTTTTTAAGTTTCTGTAAAGTTTGAGCTAGCAGAGAGTCTGGTTTTCCATACCAGTTGTCTCTGTTATTTGCTTGACTGTGTTTTTTCGAGACCCACAGAGGTACACGCGGTCTGCATAAGGTCTGCACGCGTGTACCCGCGCCCTACTCTCTTACAGCACGCATGTGAACACTAGTTGAAGAAGTAGCAGTAGCATGTAGATTCCAGAAAATTTTAGAGGCAGTCATCCTCTTCCCTATCAGAATCAATGATTCTCAGGGGTTTTTTGGAATTCTTTCTAAGTCTTGGTTGTTTGCAGTCTTGTCTCATATTGGTTTGTTTTACGAATTTTTTCCTTACATTGTTTTCCTTGTTTCTGTTAAAGAGAGTGTCTAAGCCTTCAGGAGATCCTGGTTATCAATATCAGTGGTCTCTTCCTGGTTTGGATTGTCTGTTTTTTTTTTGTTTTTTATTTTATTTTTATTTATTTATTTATTTTAGAGTTTTAGAGATACACGCGGCCTGTAGAAGGTCAGCCCGCATGTACACGCCCTCTGGCTCTATACAGCTCGCGTTCACACGCTTGTTGTTGGATAATCAGTAAGGTGCTTGGGCAGGATAGTTTTTGTTGAGGGTAAGGAAGTCATCCTTTCCCTTGATGAGAGTTATACCTCTCAGGTTTTTTAATCGCTGTCTTAGCAGTCATCAGCTTAGGATTAATCTTAGCCTTAGCTTGCTTTTCTCATTTAAAAGCTGTCATAAACAAAAGAAATTAGGGTTTTTAGACAAGTGTGAGAGTCATTTTTTAAGTTGCTAGTGTTTGATTTCTTGAAGTGATTCTTTGTGATCTGCGATTAGGCCAGAATTGTTTTTCTTGGTTTTTACTTGTTGATATATTTTTTTTCTTTATAAACATTTAAATAAAAAAAAAATATTTCTCTTTCATTTTCTTGTTTGGTTGAAGAGTGTGATTCAACATTATTAACCAGGGAAAAGTTTTTTTCATAAGTTCTTTGCAGTTTACTTAGATCATAAGTAGCTCGTAGTCGAGTGAAATTCCTTTTGAGTTTGTTGTCCAAAATCTTAGAATATTAAAAAAAAAAAACAAATTGAAAAGTTGTTGAAATTTTGCATTAAGTAAAAGTTTTTGTTTCCAGCTTTTTATTCATTTTTGTTTTTGTCTTTTACACATCATCAGTTTCACTTTCATACCCCTTGACATAAGACAAGCCATAAAATTAACGTTCAATCTAAAATTTATTAGACTTTTATGTTTGTAGGGTTAACCAACTAGTTTAGGATTAGGGCCTTGGATTAGGTTGGAGAGGAAACTCTTCAAGGCCATTTAAAATCAAACAGTGGAGTCTGAGTTAGGGAGTGTCTAAGTCCAGTATCGTGAAAGTTATCTGGGACCCCCCTCTAACACAGGGGATAAACATGAGGTTGTGTGCAGAAAGGTAACAGAGATAACCCCTCCAAAGCTGGACCAATCGTAGTGGAGAACACATATAAAGGGCTTGTTTTGGGATTCCGTTGATTGCATTTTTCACGGGGCTTCATGGGTCTCAAATCCATTTGAGATCCTCAGTTGTAATCTGGACCACTTGCTTTTGATACCCTTGACAGGTTTCAGGTTCGATACCCTGCTCATTGTGGTCTACCCGACTTTCGACTGTACCCACCTGGTGACTGTTCGCGTGCTGGAAACCTAGTTGCCTATATTTTTTAGGGACATACACAAGTGACTGCGGGGGTATAATGCGGTACCTAAGACAGACATCGGGCCACACTTTGTAGAGTATACCCGGAGAGTGCTTCCATTTTCGAGTTGCACTTGCACCGGTAAGTTGTTCTAGTGTTGGTTGTTGTAACTATTCTTCCAATTAATTTAGTGTTCGCATGTCTTATCTTCTAGGGACTTTTTTAGTGTGTGTTACTTTTGAACGTTTAGACTACCCTAGAATGTCTTTGATCTTCTCACACAGTGGAGGATCACGAACTCTGCCGGTCACGAAGGCTTCTTGGCTTGCCGCCGGTTACACTGGAGCCACCCCTGCCTCCACTAAGGCGAAAGCTAGACCAACAAGGGTCTTTTGATGCGACCGGGTCACAAGAAATTGTGCCCGACGAACATCCAGAGGAATCAACCATCTTAGACCTTGGAGCACAAGCTTTTGGTCTGGTTGAAACTTCTACCACTGATCTTTCGACACCCATTATCGTACCGATTCATCCTTACTTATACCAAACAGTATTGCATGCCGCAATGGAAACAAATGTTGTTACTCCTTTTGGGAATTCTTCAATTCCCACTACGGTTGTCACCACAAGAGAGTTTTCACCTCCTAACGCACCATCACTGGTCCGAGCCACCATGGTCTCAACCGCCTCTACATCACATAGTGGTCCGATCCCGTCTTTAGCGGTGGCCACAACCCCTTTCACACCAAGTGCGACAAGCCCTTCATTCTCATACGGGATGCCTAGTTCAGGTACAAGTCCTGTACTTTCCTACTCCACTTTACATACTTCAGGTCTGGGGGCAGGGAGCTCTAATGCTCCTCTGCAAGGTCACATGGGGGGCACTCCTACTCATTTTAACACTTTCCCTTACAGAGGAGGTCATATACCTCCTTCGTCCCCTTCACTTGGTGGCTCGCATCAGCAATCCGTCGGGCAACCTACACACCATAGTTTATTTGGACCAGGGAGTCAAGGACCACCTTCACATAGTATGCTGGTAGGTTCGACACCATTTTCTTTGATCGAAACGTTTGCTAACAACGCCTTCTCGTCAGCCGCCTTCCCGACTGGGGGCAATCCCAGTTTTGGACAACCTATTCCTATGCAGGGTACTATTCCTGCACAGGGGGCAAACCTCTGAAATTCTTCCGCATCAGGGCCTTGGAATTCTTGGCAAGGATCCGTTCCCTTGTCCGAAATTCCAATCTGGGGTAATTCTTTCCACAAACAATGGAACCCTAGACAAACTACTATGCCTATCCCCACGAGACCGACATGGGGCAACCCTTCCCAAAGTCCTTCGAATTTAATGCATGCCCAACCATCTATGTTCTATTTGGGAAATCAACCGATGATGTCTCCACATACGCAAAATCCATACGTTGGCCAGGGCCATGGTTTCTACCAGAATCCAGGCCAGTAGCCAAACTTTTCCTGGCAACCTAGTGCCAGTCAAACTCCAGGCCCCTTTTTCCCAGGTTATCACCAACAATCCAAACTACCCTTCCTGGCAAATTTGCACTTGTCTGATTTGACAAGGTTGTTGAATAACCCTATTTTTCATGATCTGCATTGGCCTCCTATGTCGACGAAGTTGCCTTCGGACATTCCAAAGTTCGAAGCCAAGCCTAATGAAGATCCAGGAGATCATGTGACTACCTTCCATCTTTGGTGCTCATCTAACTCGTTGAAAGATGACTCCGTACAATTGTGATTGTTTCAACGTACTCTCATTGGGAGTGCTGCGAAATGGTACATTGAGCTCGATCGCTCAAGATACGCTTCCTTCAACGAATTGGCAATGGACTTCCTAAACCATTTCCAGTTACCTGTGAGATATGACACTAGCACAAAGCTTCTCGCCAATTTCGAACAGACAGCAATGGACCATATCTCTAATCACATCCGAGAATGGAGATGTTGGAAGAGTTTAATTAAGGTTCTAGTCCCACCAACATTCCTGCTTGAGTGGTTCCTTAAGTCTTTGGTCCCACAGTTATCCAAAGATGTCGCGACATCGTGAGTATTCTCTGAAGAAGATGCCATCATGAGAGCTCAACAATTTGAGCTCATCTATTCTCAGTCCGGTTTATTATACGACATATTGCCAGATGCGCCACACTCAATACTTGATAAAACTAGACAGAGAGTTGGACCACATGCCGATGGTATTGTTGGTTCAACACAAACAAAGCCTGCTGAGCAATTGACGAAGCAGTTGCAACAGTTATCTATACAAAACATAGCGACCAACCAAACTACTACTTTGGATGTTCCCCCTACCAAAACGTCGAAGGTACACACAGTGCAATCGACTAACCCAAAGGCCACCCAGCAGCCTGAAGGAAAGAAAAAAAATCGAAAGAAGGGTAAGGGGGATAAAAAACCTACCGATAATGCTAGTGGGGACAACACTGAGAAACGGAAGGCAAGGTATCCATGCAACTTGTGCGTGGAAGACCACCCGACCCATCTATGTCCTCGGCTTGCAGAAGCCCAACATTTTGTGACGCAACAACAGCCTGTTGTGTTGACAAATCCATTTCAACATGGGCAAAATCTAACCCAAGCCTCTGCAAGCATGGAAGGGGGCAACCAAGAACTCTCTCTGCCTATGAATAACCCCGCATTTGCGAACGTATATATGGTGAGGGGTGATGCTTTTATATCGAATAGATCACATGACTATAGTAAACCAAGCACTTCTGAGAAGGGTAAAGAAGCCGAACTCCCATCTCTTCCTCTACAAATTGAGAAGACGTTCGGAAAAACAATAACATGAATTCCCAAAGGCGCATTCAAAAAAGCTTCTCATAACCCAAATGCAAGGGCCACCCATAACTACTCTGTGGTGGAAGATTTATCACAAACCCCTTGTGCGATGTCCGCTTTGGAGGTCCTCCAAAGCTTCCCTTCCCAGAGGAAAGCCTTGTTAACCACTTTAGGATCCACTGAGACTTGTAATCCGGGTACAATCATGTTGGATACAACCGACTTAAAACCTCGTCTGCCTTACCATGTAGCGTTTCAGATAGTAGTGGCTTATCCCAAGAAAAATTTTACTCGGAATATCTTCCGCACAGTGGTTGATGAGGGCGCCTCGACTTGCGTTATGTCGTTGTCATGTTGGCAGGCCGTTGGCCAGCCCGTTTTGTCTCCGTCACCTACTCTCCTCACCACTTTCGACGATCATTCATTTCGACCACATGGTATCGTTCCTTCTTTCCTCGTGCAGTTAGGAGGGAAGACCGTGTGTGTCGAAGTAGAAGTAGTCGATGCTCCCCTCAACTATAGCCTCTTGTTAGGAAGGAGTTGGACTTATGCCATGCAAGCTGTGGTTGCTACAGTTTTTCTGGTCTTGTTGTTTCCACACGAGGGTCAGATAGTGACCATCGATCAATTGTCCTTCTCCAGACCTGACCTTGCTTTGGGGGCATCCACGGTCTCGATGATTGATAATACTCAACCAGGTGTCGTCAACGTGGGGGTTGGTTTGTGCCCATCTTTGATGGGTACCTTCGATTACCCGCCCCCTCAAGGCGATATCAAGTTTATATCCAATCACCATAAGGTTGAGTTTTTTCAAGTTTCGTCGTTCTGCACGACTTACTTCGACGATCCATGGATACTTCCTTTCCCATCGGCCACAATGGATGTGACAAGGCACTCGGGCATGTCCATGCCCTTGTCCGCAGCTGAAGTAGCATACTCTTTAGTCCAACAAAATTCAATCCACACTAATCCATCTCCTGCACAAGAGTTCGATCCACTTCTAGAGCCTATTTGGGCTCAGGGTTCTCTCGATCACACCGATTCATTAGACTTAGTCTTGCCCTCTGATGAAGCAATAATTGAAGCAATGACTAGTCTAGATAAACCCTAGGAATATCTTCATCACAGATCATACTTCCTCCCAGAGTTAAGTCGAATTGAAGCGGGAGAATTCACCATGACTATGACAGGAGATCGGTCTTGTCCTATTAATCCCCTAGCTACACATGAGGTTTATGTTGAGGGTAATATGGAAACTATCACTGAAACCTTACCGATCAATATCTCTCAAAACCCTGGCGTCGTGAAGAATGTCTTTGTCGGAGCTGACTGCTCCCCCGTGTTAGCACTCTGTAATTTGCCCAAGGCTGTAAGGCAGTCGCAGAGGCAACATCAAAACCACTTTGAGTCTTGGATCTAGCCCTCCAAGACTTAGAGAGGGATCTCTCTGTCTGATATAGCTTTGTTTTAATATGTATTAGGCTAGTTATGCAAGTGTGGGGTTGGGGTTTTTAAATGATTGTTTTGGAACAACAAGGAGGGCCATTGGGAAAATGGGGTCTGCGCTTAAATATCTGATTCATTCTCAGATCTAGACAAAGATTTTACACAGGGAAAGGTAGTGGAAGTGTCGGATCGAATTTAGTTTTGATGGTGTCGATTTGAGGAAGAACTAGGGTATGAAAAAGAGAGCAAATGAGCAGTTAAGAATTCATAAACTAGCTTTTTAGAGGAGAGACATAAAGATTATCACAAGATCAGATGCAAAGTATTTGCAAATAAATTATGCTCTATTACTCTTCTTATGATAATGAGAAATTGAAAACAAATGAAATGATAACAGGAAAGCACTCAACAAAGAAGGGAAATACCACCAACACCTCCGCACATGAATCCTGTAAACAACATGTCTATTACTGATCATTCATCTAAAGATTACAGAAAGAGTTCTCTGGCCAAACATAGCCCACTGTCTAGCAAGGAACCTCACAGGTCGAACCATTTTACATTAAAATCCTCTGAATAAATAGGATAGACCATCCCAATAAGTTTTGGAAGTCGGTTTAACCGCCTCAGCCAAAAATAGCCACCACTCCCACAAAATTTGGAGTTGTATGCCATGAAAGACGGACCGGTTTTCTTCGAAAAAGGGTTCCGAACAGACGTATTTTTCTATTGAACGATGACAGCTGGGAGAAAACTGAAGGAGTTTATTGTATATGGGCATGTGATGGACAAAAACCTCCTTCAGTTTCGCCAAATTTGTCCCTAGCTGGCCGTAACAGCTCCTGCAAGATCGTGACTGTAACAGATAAACCGAAAATGCGAAAAAAAGAGGCTGAAAGACAACTTTGATTCTCTCTGTTCGTAGCTCCGTTGCAAAACATGAGAGAGGTTTTTGTTCTTTAGCTCATGCTGAGAAAAAACCTCTCTCTTATTTTTAAAATCCGTCTTCATTTTCCCAGAAACTGCCTCGGATGAACACATGATGAAACAGGCAAAAATGACAAAAATATGAAAAAAGTGGTTTTGTTCCGTGAAGGTGGTATTCCGGACCCCCCTGAGGTGGTAAACCGTTTTGGGAGGGGGGGTCCACTGGAATGAGAACGCGAAACGTGGAGGGGGGTGGTATTTAAAAACTACCATTCCGGACCCCTCCTCTCGTTAAAATTCGGATGGTGAGGGGGGGGGTCCGGAATTTTTATGAACCGTTTGTTTTGATTAAATGTTAAACGGATGGGCTTTGATGTATGAATATGCATTGAGTTTTGGGTGGGGGTAGACTTAGGATAGCATGCTTTTTAGTTTTTTAATTTAGTTTTTTGTTATTTTTTATTATGTGTTGTGTTATGTGTTACGTTCTATGTGTTATGTTTTGTTTTTTAATGTGTTGTTTTTTAATGTTTTGTATTGTTTTGTATTTTTTATATATTTTATTTATTATGTATTTGTTTTATTTTCTATGTTTATATTTTGTTTGTTTAAGTTTGGTTTGTTTTTTATGTTTTGTTTTTTATTATTTAATGTGTTTTATATTGTTTTTGTATTTTCTTTTTATTTAATTTTTATGTTTTTGTTTTTTAATTTGTTTTATTTAATGTTTATTTAATTCTAATTACTAACATACTTATTAAACTAATTAATTAATTAATTAATTAATCGTTAATTAATCCACCTTATTAAACTAACTATATTAAATTTTATTGATAGCATTATTAACTTAAAGTTTTTATCCCAAGTCTGTTTATTCAAGGACAGGTGAGATTGGCGAAGGGGTGTAGTCGACTGGACAAAGGACAAGGGGGTGAGGGCGTACCGGCAGATGAAGGATGAAAAAAGGTGACGGAGGATCAGGCACAATGGACAGATGACACGTTGGGACAGGGCCCGCCAGAGAAAAATGCTTCATTNCAGCCGTTGATCTACGCGCTGCTAGATCGACCGTCGATCTAAGCGCGTTCTTTATTCTCCAGGCGCGAATGCAACAAAACTTAGGCTTTAGCGATTTTGGTGGGTTTTGTGCGCTGCTTCCTTTGAAAATAATTTGCAGAGATGAAATGTTATTTGCAAACCTATACACCCAGAGTGAAAAATTTCCAGTCAACAGATGATCCTATGAATCATAGGGTTATAAGTGGCTCCACCTGGGGATGGTAGCTTTTTCAGGAGGTGTCAAGAACCACAGACCTATGAACATGCAGACCAGTGCTTTATCCATTGGGCTGATCCCAAAATCTTATTCTGCAACCTGTACCTGTTGTGGTCTTGCAACTGAAACCAAATTAAAACAAACAATGCTGAAAAAGAGATGCTCAGAATGCTGAGCTTATTCACATTCTCCTACCTACCCTATGCTACTGATAATTTTGTTAAATCAAATAATATAAAAATGCCAATGAAGCCAATCAAGTAGCTTATGAGACCAGTGGACTGCTTGACTGCTCATTAGCACAGTGGAAAGCGCAACTTGACCTTTTGCCCATAGATTCAAAACTGAAAAGTGTAATGGCCACTGCTGAAAGCATGATTGATCTTTACAATAGAGACCCCGACAGTCTTGAAGAACAAAAGAAATGTCAGAGAAAGATTGAGGCTCTATAGTGAGAAAAATTTCCATATAGGTAGCTACAGGATCAAGGTAGAAATGACATGTTCCTTGATTTTTGGATGGCAACTCTGGCACTGTATCTATGTTATCTTCATCCTCATGCATTTCCTAACATGGATGTAACTTTCCTGATGGGTTTTGAAATGATGCTTCTGCTGAACACACCCCTGTAGCTGACTGTCCTATCATATCCATATCATAGCAACGCTTTATCCCATAGCTGGATGATGGGGAATGATTTTGACCACACAGGCCATCCAACCGATTAGCTATTGGATCCTGAAAAGACTGACAAGACTGCTACATTGATTCAAATGATATTTCCTGGCCTTTTATGTATTTATCCTTCAACACTTGTCCAAGAGTCTCCTTCAAAATTTGAAATGAATTAAAGAACAATGGTACAGAGTTATTTTGGATTAACTCACAGTTTGTCTCAGGCTTTAAGCTTTCATTTGAAATTTGAAAATCAAAGTAGGTCAAGGGCTGCGATTCTGGGTTTAGAACAACCTCAACATCCTTAAAGGCATCTTCAACTGATTGATTAAGGAAATTTCTGTCTTCACTATTTACAACTGGCCTAGAGTTTCTTTTCAGAAATTGAAAAGATGAGAAACATAAGGGCAAATATTTTTCCCTTTCTCTGAAATTTTCTGTCTGTTCCTCATAACTGTCATGACTGTTGTGCACGGGATGATTGTCACATCTGAACTGTAAATGATCTCCTTCCTGCCAATGACATGCTGCTAGTTTCTTTGAATAGACAACCTCTATTTCAGCTTCATGATCATCATCATACTGGTCACACTTGGGTAAATCATCCATGGATGAAATGCCATTGAACATGCATATCATGTCAACTGGTTGTTCCTCTACAAGTCGGGATGGAGCTTCATCTTTGACTGTGTTGTGAATTGAATACATGAACAAATCATTATTCAAACCATGGTACCCAAGATGAGCAACAAAATGTTTGGGAACTGTGACTCTTTCTTTCTCTGAAATCAATGGACCATGATGTCTTTGGACAACAAGCTCCTCTTTTATGTTAATCTTCTGCATCAGCTTTTCCATGGCATTGGCCAAAATGTCTAGTTTAGCTTATGAAGATTTCAGCTGCTCCCTTTCTTTGTCCTTTCACTTTGACCTTTTGATCAACAAGTTGGTCTCCACATCAACTGCAATGTTCTGCATTTCTTCAAGGCTTGCAGTGTTCCTTTCTCTTAATTGGAATGCCATCTTAGGATCGAAGGCATATGGGAAATGCAATTTAGCTAAACCAGGAGGTGGCCTTACATCCACAGGTATTGAATGATACACATCATTGAATCTGGTTGAGAACTGTTGTACTGTCTCCCCTGGCTTTATTTTCAAGTGGTCATACTCTTCTAGGATGAGGAAAACATTTCCCATGATCACCCACCTATCTAAGAACACTTGCATGAACTGATGAAAATTTCTGATGCTTGCAGCTGGAAGGTCCTTAAACCAATCTTTAACTTTACCTCCCAAAGACAGGGCAAACATTCTGATGCAGACATCATCGTCTTCTACCTCAAAGAGGTCAAGAAAATCCTCAAGACTTTGGATATGCTTTTCAGCAGTAACATTGGCATTCTCTCCATCAAACCTAGGCAGATTATTGATGTGATTGACATGGAGGTCATGGAGAATATGAGGAAAATCTAGAGGCTTGTATCGGTCTGGGACTTTTGCAAGCACAGGAGATGAAGAAAGAGGCTTACAACCATCCAGAGGTTTAGCAAGAGTAGGAGATAAAGCATGAGGCTTATGTCTCACTAGGGTTTCTACAGGTGCATCTGGGATGTGCACAGGTGTATGAGCATGTACATAATCTACAATTTGGGGTTTAATCTCTTGAGGCTCTTCAGGTTGAAAATGATCATCCTGAATTTCAACAATATACTCTAGACCAGGATCATGATAAGAGAGAAAGTAATTGCAGATGAAACCAAAGATGTCTTGAATGCAATTTGAGCTTGAGTACCTGGTCTTTCTAGGTTGTTTGGCCATGCTTCAGGTACTTCCTCCAGTGGAGTCTTCGATTTGGCACTGTCTGGAGCTGATTGGAGTTGCCAGGTGAATGATCTCAACCTTCCGGTGTTTGGTCATTGTCCACCATCAGTGATCAGAACTGGAGCTTTGAAGTGTACTACTGGGGAGAGCTTCCCCAACGGAGTCGCCATTCTGTTAGCACTCTGTAATTTGCCCAAGGTTGTAAGGCAGTCGCAGAGGCAACATCAAAACCACTTTGAGTCTTGGATCTAGCCCTCCAAGACTCAGAGAGGGATCTCTCTGTCTGATATAGCTTTGTTTTAATAGGTATTAGGCTAGTTATGCAAGTGTGGGGTTGGGGTTTTTAAATGGTTGTTTTGGAACAACAAGGAGGGCCATTGGGCAAATGGGGTCTGCGCTTAAATATCTGATTCATTCTCAGATCTAGACAAAGATTTTACACAGGGAAAGGTAGTGGAAGTGTCAGATTGAATTTAGTTTTGATGGTGTCGATTTGAGGAAGAAATAGGGGATGAAAAAGAGAGCAAATGAGCAATTAAGAATTCATAAAATATCTTTTTAGAGGAGAGACATAAAGATTATCACAAGATCAGATGCAGAGTATTTGCTAATAAATTCTGCTCTATTACTCTACTTATGATAATGAGAAATTGAAAACAAATGAAATGATAACAGGAAAACACTCAACAGAGAAGGGAAACAACACCAACACCTCTGCACAGGAATCCTGTAAACAACATGTCTATTACTGATCATTCATCTAAAGATTACAGAAAGAGTTCGCTGGCCAAACATAGCCCACTGTCCAGCAAGGAACCTCATAGGTCGAACCATTTTACATTAAAATCCTCTGAATAAATAGTATATACCATCCCAATAAGTTTCGGAAGTCGGTTTAACCGCCTCGGCCAAAAATAGCCACCACTCCCACAAAATTTGGAGTTGTCTGCCATGAAAGACGGACCGGTTTTCTGTGAAAAAGGGGTCCGAACAAACATGTTTTTCTATTGAACGATGACACCTGGGAGAAAAATGAAGGAGGTTATTGTAGATGGTCATTTTCTGGACAAAAACCTCCTTCGGTTTCGCCAAATTCGTCCCCAGCTGGCCGTAACATCTCCTGCAAGATCGGGACTGTAACAGATAAACCGAAAATGCGAAAAAAAGAGAGTCTGAAAGACAGCTTCGATTCTCTCTGCTCGCAGCTCCGTTGAAAAAAATGAGAGAGGTTTTTGTTCTTCATCTCGTTCTGAGAAAAAACCTCTCTCGGATTTTTAAAATCCGTCTTTTTTTCCCCAGAAACTGCCTCGGACGAACACATGCTGAAACAGGCAAAAATGACAAAAATACGAAAAAAGCAGTTTTGTTCCGTGAAGGCGGTATTCCAGACCCCCCCTGAGGTGGTAAGAGGTTTTTTTTTTTGGGGGGGGGGTCCGCTGGAATGAGAATGCGACACGTGGAGGGGGGGTGGTATTTGAAAACTACCATTCCGGACCCCCTCTCGTTAAAATTCAGATGATGAGGGGGGGTCCAGAATTTTTATGGACCGTTTGTTTTGATTAAATGTTAAACAGATGGGCTTTGATGTATGAATATGCGTTGAGTTTTGGGCGGGGGGTAGATTTAGGATAGCATGCTTTTTAGTTTTTTAATTTTGTTTTTAGTTTTTTGTTATTTTTTATTATGTGTTGTGTTATGTGTTACGTTCTATGTGTTATGTTTTGTTTTTTAATGTTTTGTATTGTTTTGTATTTTTTATATATTTTATTTATTGTGTATTTGTTTTATTATCTATGTTTATATTTTGTTTGTTTAAGTTTGGTTTGTTTTTTATGTTTTGTTTTTTATTATTTAATATGTTTTATATTGTTTTTGTATTTTCTTTTTATTTTCTTTTTATGTTTTTGTTTTTTAATTTGTTTTATTTAATGTTTAATTAATTCTAATTACTAACATACTTATTAAACTAATTAATTAATCGTTAATTAATCCACCTTATTAAACTAACTATATTAAATTTTATTGATAACATTATTAACTTAAAGTTTTTATCCCAAGTCTGTTTATTCAAGGACGGGTGAGATTGGCGAAGGGGTGTAGTTGACTGGACAAAGGACAAGGGGGTGAGGGCGTAGCGGCGGATGAAGGATGAAAAAAGGTGACGGAGGATCAGGCGCAATGGACAGATGACACGTTGGGACAAGGCCCACCAGAGAAAAATGCTTCATTCCGGACCCCCCTCCCCCCACCGTTAAAAGCAGAACGGTCCGGGGGGTCCGGAATTCAATCTCAACCGTTGATGAAAGCGCTGGTGCCTCAGCCGTTCATATGTGCGCCTNCCCCCCCCCCCCCCCCCCCCACCGTTAAAGGTAGAACAGTTGAGGGGGTCCAAAATCCACTGTCAGTCGTTGATCTATGCGCTGCTAGATCGACCGTCGATCTAAGCGTGTTCTTTATTCTCCAGGCGCGAATGCAACAAAACTTAGGCTTTAGCGATTTTGGTGGGTTTTGTGCGCTTCTTCCTTTGAAAATAATTTGCAGAGATGAAATGTTATTTGCAAACCTATACACCCAGAGTGAAAAATTTCCATTCAACAGATGATCCTATGAATCATAGGGTTATAACACCCCGAAGAGATTCAAATCTACACATATCTTTTTAAAGAATTCCACGACATTTTTGTCTGGTCTTACGAGGAAATGCCAGGCATCGATCCAAAAATAGTTGAACATGAAATCACAACGTATCCAGATGCCAATCCTGTCCGGCAGAAACTTCATCCAGTTAACTCTAAGAAAGTAGCAACCATTAAGGTTGAGGTTGAGAAATTGCTAAAAGCCGGTTTTATCTATCCTATCCATTTGACCCAATGGGTGTGAAACCCCATGCCGGTCAATAAAAAACAAGGCACAATTCATGTATGTACAGACTTTCGTGATTTGAACAAGGCCTGTCCCAAAGATAATTTTCCCACACCTTTCATTGACCAGATCATTGATGAATGTGCGGGTTGTGAAACCTTTTCTTTCATGGACGGTTTTTCGGGATATAATCAAATACAAATCAAACCCGAAGACCAACACAAAACGACATTCATCTGTCCATGGGGCACATTCGTGTATCGTAAAATGCCTTTCGGTCTCAAAAATGCTGGAGCCACCTTTCAACGGGCCATATCTTTTGCTTTCCATGACCTCAAGTATATATTCGAGGCCTATTTAGATGATTTATCATCTCGATCTCGTAAGAGAACGGATCATCCCACACACCTCCGACTTATCTTCGAACGTTGTCGCTACTTTCAGATTTTCTTGAATCCAAACAAGTGCAACTTCTCTGTAATGTCAGGATGATTGTTAGGTTTCATAGTGTTAACAACAAGGATCGTGGTCGATCCTCTCAAGGTTGAGGCAATAATTCACTTGCCCCCCCCCATGCACAATCCTTCAACTTCAGAGTCTACAAGGCAAGGCGAATTTTCTAAGACGCTTTATCGCTAACTATGTCGAGATCACCAAGGGCTTTATGCGCTTACTTAAAAAAGATGTTCCATTTTGTTAGGATGATGTCGCTCAATGCTCTTTCGTCGAATTAAAACATGCACTCACAACTGCCCCTCTGCTCCGACCACCTAACTATAACAAGGATTTCCTATTATATCTGGCTGCAGCAGAGTCAACCATTGGCATGGTCTTAGTTCGGGAAGATGACTTGTTCTCAGAATATGTCATCTATTACCTGAGCTGAGGCCTCGTAGGACCGGAACTCAATTATTCTCATACCGAAAAACTTGCATTGGCAGCAGTCCATGCTATTCAATGGTTCCGTCATTATGTTTTGTTTCGCAAGACCACCGTCATTACTGTCGTGAATCCATTTCAGTACATGTTGACACGACGGGTAATAGGAAAAATCACTAGATGGATAGTCATTCCCTAGGAGTTTGACTTGGATTTCGTTTCAGTGAAGTCCAAAAAGTCACTGGTCTTCGTAGAACTTATTTCGGAACTTCCGGTTGAGTCAGGTGATCTTGTGCCTGAAGAATCGCCTATTAGAGGAGACATGTTTTTTATCACCTCTTCGAATCCATGGTACGGAGATATACTTATCTATCTCAAGAATTTGAAGTGCCCCACTACTGCTTCTCGTGATGAGCATTGACGCATACGCCATCAGGCTAAGAATTATCTCATACTCGATGATACATTGTATTGGAGAGGTGTAGACTGCATCCTACACCGATGTCTCACTCACAAAGAAGCAGTTATCGTGCTTAACAATTGCCATACTAGAGCTTGTGGCGGTCATTTTTCTGGGTTGGCGACAACCCAAAAGATTCTACGAGCAGGTTACTTCTGGCCGACACTTATCAAGGATTGTATCGAAACAGTCAAGAAGTGCCATTCGTGCCAAATCTTCTCTCGGAAGATGAGGGCACATCCCGCTCCCATGTTTCCTGTCATCACAGTTGGTCCCTTCACCAAGTGGGGGATTGATTACACTACATGCAACCCTCCTTCAACAAGGGGGCACCACTATATCATCATAGCTATAGACTATTTCACAAAGTGGGTTGAAGCTATGCCAACGTTTAAAGATGATGGAGAGACTGTAGCTCTCTTTTTATTCAATCAGATAATAGCAAGGTTCGACGTCCCAAGAGAGATTGTCACTGACCATGGCAGTCAGTTTCAGAACTAAATGATGACTGAGTTAATGTCAAAGCTTGGGTTACGGCAAGAACATTCATCACCCTACTACCCCCAAACAAATTGGCAGGTGGAAGCTGTAAACAAAACTCTTAAGACCATTCTACAACAAACTATCAACTCAGACAAGTCAAATTGGCATTTGATGTTATACTCGACATTATGGGCTTACCGAACATCTGTTAAGACTGCAATTGGTTTCTCACCTTTTCAACTCATTTACGGGCTGGAGGTAGTCTTTCCCATCGAATGTCAGATCTCGTCTCTAAAATTGGCAGTACAATTACTGCCAGACACTTCTCCTCTTGAAGAACGGTTAGTATACCTTGAGCAACTCAATGAGCAGCGTCGTGATGCGGCCCTGGCCAATGAGGCTCACAAACATAAGGTCAAGTGTCAGTATGATAGGTTCGTTCGTCCTCGGATTTTCTCTGAAGGCGACCTTGTCCTAGTCTATGACCAAGATAAGGACCCCCTGGGGGTAGGAAAATTCAAACCCATGTGGTTTGGACCTTTCATCATAAAAGAGGTTTTAAAAAAGGGTGCTTATCGTCTGGTTGATTTTGAAGGGAATGCTTTGGCGGAGCCTAGAAATGGGCTCTACCTCAAGAAGTATTACTCATAGGCAGGTCACTATGGGTAACTTTTTGTAACATATGTATAGTATTTGTACTATTACTTTTTAGTTTCTTTTAATGTTACAGATGTGTCGTTGATGTTATCTTTCATCACTGTGGCAGAAGTCAAGTGATTCTGAAGTGTTCATTGGATATGTAGACAGTGCTAGTCAACACACTTGGAGGCTTTCCTCCGCAACTTGGGTAATCTTTACACCTCAAGGCTAGTTATTATCTTCTAGAGGTATATGCTTAGGTGACACCACAAATAATGTTGCCGAGTATAGTGCAGTTATTGAGTTTATTCATGACGCTTTGTCATTGGGTATCTCTCATCTCCGACTCTATCTTGACGCTCAACTGGTTGTGTCTTAGTTAAACAGAGTATGCTGGGTTCATGATCCAACTTTACACCGATGATTCCTTAAGGTACGTCTCTTAGAAATAAACTTTGATTATATTACATATTTTCATGTTCCTAGGAGATTAAACCAAGTTACAGATACTCTAGCTAATCAAATTTTAGATTGGAATCTTGCACACATATGAAAGAACATTCACATAAAACATGTAAATAATGTTTTGCACACATGATCCATAAGACACAAAAGACCAAAAAACCATATATAATATCATAAAGTAACCATAGTACACCGATGGACGCAAGCGCCTCAAAAATAGGACCAATACCGAGTCACAGGGATTATGCCCTCAAAAAATATATACAAGTAGTTCTCGTGGTACGTCAAAATGTCTAGCTAAAGTCAGGGCCTATGGGCCTTGTTATACTGATCCACAATGTTGGCTAAACGCCAAAACAACCGGACCCATGCCCGTGGTGACCCCACTACATGAGGCTGCATAGATGGTGGCAGATCCTCAATCTCTTCCATCGAGACTGTGCGAGTGAGCGCAATAAAGTTACGCTCGACTCGTCTCAATACCCTCTCAACCTCCCTGATTGGAAGATCTACTGTTATTCCTGGTCCCCCTGCGGCGACAGGTGAGGCCCCTGGTCGAGGATGATGCCTGTTCCTAGCATAGTCAGCAGGTCGCACTGGTCCCACATCTGCACACAATGAGCACATATCCGTCAAATACTCTGGCATAACAAAAAAATGATATATATAACAAAACAACATGAAAATTACATATGTTTAAAACACACACACGAAAAAAAAAATACAAAGGTGGAGACTTACCCATCTCCCCTCGCTCCTCACCAGGAGGTACAGGTATCTCAGGGTCTCTCAAAAAATCAATCCCGACATAGGGGTAATCCTCTATAACTGAGATATGTCGTGACAAACATGCGAAGAAGTCATCATCAAATGACTCATTGGTCCTTCCACCACCCTATCGCGGTAGTAATACTACCCATATACAGATAGCAGGAAAAAAGGCCTGATGTCCTCATACCACTACTCGAGGACTAAAACTCAGAATTCTCTCAAAAAAGAATGAACACAGAATGTTCCCGAACCCGAAGTTCCTATGTGTCCGCAAATGGAAATCTATCAACTTACTTTTCATACACTCAAGCAATGCCGTACTCCAATCAAAAAATTGTGCATTTAAGCACTAGACGACAAAGTTCATCTGTGCATGGGACGCCTCAAGTAGAGTCGTAGAACTAGTAATTCGCCCAATGAGCAATACTATCGCCTGTAGCGATAAATCAATGATATTTCTTATGGGCACCTGCGTTCTTGAGCAGTCTGTATCATCTGCATAGTATATACCTATCAATTTCTCTATGTTATGCAGCCCCATAGGAAAAGTCCAGAAGTTGACTGGTTCCCCTCTCCTAGAGAGGCCAGTCAAAAAGTAAATGTCCTCGACCGTGGGAACCAATGACTGCCCCTCTAACATGAATGCCTCTGCATCTGGATTCTAGTAGTCAATCAAGGCATTAAATAGCCTAGTTTGTGCCCGCATAAAAGGACATAGGAAAAACTTGAGTAACCCACATTGCATCAAAGTAGCCATAGCATTAGGGTCTTCCCTGACCAACTCACTAACCTCTTCATGATCTCTTTCTCTCCAGTGGACATACATCCTACAAAACAAAAAAGTTCAGGAGGGTTAACCCTTGGTTTTGAATTCCTTTTCATTCAATAAGGGGGCCCATGCGTGTTGTAATGGCGATAGTCGCGTGTACATGCGTGCAGAGTTTACTCTGCCCGAATGTACACGTGGCATGTCCTGAGACAACCCACGTGGACCTAGGGCCGACTTTTTAAAGGTCGACGCCCCCCTAAAAATCGAAACCCAATGCAAAAATAAAGACATAAAATGAAATATAAGAGAGTGTGTACTTACTTGGTCCATACAAAAGTTTTTTTCATCCACTTTAGCTCCTGGAATCACCACTTTTGACAAAGGGGGTCTTTTGGCGCCAGAGTCAATTTCCAAATCAACAATGGTGATAATGAGCTACCAACTTCTATTTATAGACTTTTTGGCCTCTTTTTGTCACTTTTTTGGCCTCCCTTATCATTTTCTTTATATCGAAAACCATTTAGAGTGATTCGGGAGTTGTATAGGAGAGATTTGATCGGGTATTGGGACATTTGTTTTGAGTTTTGAGTATTTTTTGACGATCTGTGGAAATTTTTTCCGACGATCAACTTGAGCATATAGGTTAGGTTTCTACCCTGATTTTTGTATCTCATTGTCTTTTTCCTTTGCCATAGGATCGATCCCATCAAGTTGTGACACGAAACCATCATATCTTATTTAGAAGTGTTGCAACTTGGTGGTAGAGCTTATCGGAACATGGATGCCCTAGGTAGATCTTGGTTGCATTATGGTATTCATGTTGTCTCTAAAACATTGTAGGCTCAGGAGTCCTTGTAGTTTTTATTGAATAGGAGTTTGAGCCTCATTTGCATGATTCTTCTTCACTCTTGACCTCACCCTCAAGACTCCCAAAACATCACGGGTCTTCTTTTAATCCCTTTTTAGACCCTCTAAAAATGAAAAGATTGCCGAGTGATCTTGTGGCCTTTTCACGCTCGTTAAACTGAAATTTGAAGTCACATCTATCTGGCGGTAGTTTACCCCTTTTTCGGTTCGGACGGTCAACTGCACGAACAAAGTTATACTCTATGGAACTTCATATCTATAGAAGAGTAATATCAAGTATAATTTTACCCCTTTTTCGGGCCTGAGGGACTAAACTTATGAAAAAGGAACCCCCATGGAGTCCATAGTTTGTTCAACAACACAGGTATTCCAACAGAGGACGAACACCTTCAGTAACCACTCACATAACTAGATCAAAGATCAACACACCGATGTTTTAACGTGGTAAAACCCCTACGGGGAAACATCCACGGCCCCAGCCAACGCGGCCACTTGGAGCAGTTTATTAATGCAAAGAAAAAGATTACAGAGAGATTTTACAAGAGAGTTTCTCACAATCGATCATCGGAAAATGATCCTCCATGCTCTTTAAATAGAGATCATGGACCAATCGGGTGTTAAGCCACGGATCAATGGTCGTTAAGATCGAGGAGAGTATGAACCGTCGGATCACTCTATGTCGGGAACATATCATGACCGTCGGATTGCCTAACTACAAATGCATACTAATTCATACTAAAGAAACACACTTTTACCTAACGACATATTAAACCAAGTAGATCTTAACTAACTCCTAAGTGTCTAAATATCCTAACATCCCCCCTTAAGAACAACTTGGGATAGGATTGAAGGATTTACAATAATGACACA
>ML778856.1:648409-681392 GCA_009831015.1 Picea engelmannii | reverse complement strand
TTTTGAAGGGAATGCTTTGGCGGAGCCTAGAAATGGGCTCTACCTCAAGAAGTATTACTCATAGGCAGGTCACTATGGGTAACTTTTTGTAACATATGTATAGTCTTTGTACTATTACTTTTTAGTTTCTTTTAGTGTTATGGGCATGTCGTTGATGTTATCTTTCGTCACTGTGGCAGATGTCAAGTAATTCTGAGGTGTTCATTGGGTATGAAGACGGTGCGAGTCGACACACTTGGAGGCTTGCCTCCGCAACTTGGGTAATCTTTACACCTCAAGGCCAGTTATTATATTCCGTAGGTATATTCTTAGGTGACACTACAAATAATGTCGCCGAGTATAGTGCAGTTATTGAGTTACTTTGTGACGCTTTGTCATTGGGTATCTCTCATCTCCGGGCCTATCTCAACGCTCAACTAGTTGTGTGTTATCAGAATAATCGGTAGGTGCAGACACTAACAGATCTCCCTAGATCCACCTGGATCTAGAACAAAACAGGACAGGACATGACTCTTTCCCTAAGTTATGACCATTGAATTAGCTAGTAGGAAGGAACAAGTAACATACCTTTGTATCGCTTCCTAGGGTCTCTGTTGCTCCCACTTCGCTCCGGTGCTCTCGTGAGGTCAAGACCAAGACAACACAAACCAACCAAAGTGAAGATAGCAAAATACATTCAGCTTTCAACTTATGTGTATGATCAAGGAATTACACAATAAAGTGAGAATGACTTTATGAAAAAGAGACATGCCACTGTATCATATTAATTGAAAGTAGAAGATTACAACCTGATCGCCTTGATGTTGCAAGCTTCCTTTCGATGGCTCTTGGCTCCAACACACACACTTGCTCAATCCTTGCATGAAGAAGATCAAATCCTCTTGATAGACTTGCTAGAGTCTCCAAGCTCCTATTCAAGCTAGGTCCTTCACACAATCTTTTCACCAATTCTCCAATGAATCTTGCTTAACATTTTCCATAAGAATTCCATCAATATATAGGAGAGAATGATATGGTTACTTAGATAAGAATGATCCCACAATATCAGGGAATCCAGTAAAAGGATAACCATTCGAATGCCAACCCATTCTTCTAGAAGATTCCCTTCTAGAATTCATCTTTTTCCAAGCTTTAGAGAAGGTTCACACCCTGGCTATGTAACACAGTGTGAGAAGTTTGCACCCTATCTTAAAGCAGCCTGCGAGAATGGGTCATTCTCGCACCCTGGGATATTAGCAACCTACGAACTCTCTTCAAAAGTATGTTTTCTGGGAAGAGATGAATATCAATTTTCTGAGGAGAAAATGCTTATGAAGAGCCTGAGTACACCATCACGATGACCAAAATCATGGGTAATATAATTCCCCCCAAAGTATGAGGCCGGAATCAGTGACAACCAAAAGACTTTGTAAGCTGCATGTGTGTGTCAGAAACCATGAGCGCACCTAATCAGAAACATGTGAACAATGAAGCATCTGCAGAATATCATATATATTAATTCTGAGGTAGGCATTCCCATACTCAGATCACAGACGGATGACATTGTAGACATAGGTGATGGCCACCAATCATACACTGTGGATCCATGCCATCAAAATATAGCATAGCCACTAGGAATACATTGGGGATCTATGTGAGAAAATTCAAATTAATACGACATAACCACGAGACATACAAGGTGGATCTATGTGTCGCAATTTATACATATTCCATCACAACCTGGACAAAGAGATGATATCCAGGGTCTTCAATCTCGTCACCCAAAAGTACGAATCTAACCATGTGATTACATGTGTTGAAGTCGAACATGGTAGAAACCACTTGATTACTGGTCATTGATGAAACCGTTAACAAGTGGGAGGGAAATCACCATTAATGTCAAAGACTCCCAAGGTACTCTAATACAATCCATCAAGTGTGAATGAATGAGTTGAAGTCAAACATTCGACGAAATCTTTCAATCAGGGGTCAATGATGTAAACCCACTGTCGAAAGAGAGGAAACTTGCCATTGAGGCATGCAAGTTCCAAGGTACCAAAGAATTTCTAAGTCTTGTTTCCGGATAATGAGATGAAGTCGACGGAACAAAACTCATCACAGGAGGGCCTTGATGTATCCCCCATCAATGACACGAAATGAGTAACATATTTTGAAGGTGAAACAAAGTATGATGTAAGTTGAACTGGACACAGGGAAGGATGAAACAGAGAGAATGGACAACTGCAGATGGCCGACTCAATAGAGGTTTCAGATGAACTTCTCTTGAACATATGAATGACATGACCAATGATTTGACAACATTGACTCAAAGACGACACAGGCAATGACCTTGTAGCAAATCCAATGAGAGACAAATGGATTTCCCAAACCGACTTCAAATAATTAATAGGGGGTGTCATGTTCAAGAGCGACACTTATTGCCAATCAATACGAAGATGAAAACATATCCCTTTCCCAAATTCCCCCCCACCATTTCTGGCAAGTACCTCTTTATTTTTACGCAAGCTTGAGGAGGATAACATATGCTTGTTGATATAAGCTCATCCTTCGGATGAGTCCTTCGAAGTATTTTTAACAAACCCTAAGAAGGAGTGGTTCGGTCCCATTACGGGTCTGTCGATGTTTGTTTAACGAGTCCAAATATAGAAAACTCGAAGGTTTTTCATGATTATAGAGTTTGGAAAAACACTTAAAAGAGAACTCTCTCAGTTCTTTTTTCGTAAACTAGTCTGATGAGACCGAAAAAGATATAAATTATCGCTCACCAGACGATTTCTTCAAATACTTTATCGAGCGTGAAAATAGCAAGGTCGCTCGGCTATCTTTTCATGTTTAGAGAGTTTGAAAAGAGCTTAAATAGGACTCCAGGGGGATTCATTTTTCATATATCCTTGTTGAGCCCGAAAAAGTGATAAAAGTATGCTCGATCACGTTCTCATATATTTTCGAGAATGAGAACGGACAAAGACCAAGCTCGAGGTTTTATACAAAAACTATAAAAAACAATCAAAACATGCGATGAAGAAGAAAAAATATGTCTGCATCCTTGTACATGACCATCGAAGTCGTTATGCCTGCAAAAGTTACAGTCAAAAGGGCATTAGGTTTAGGTTTTAATAAATAATTATAAAAAATTCAATAACATGGTAAAATTTAATATAAAGAAGTAAAACTCTTTTTACCATATCATTTTCACTTTTCCACTATTTGAGCCCCAAAACCCCTCTTTTACCCTCGAAGTTCGGCGTCAGATTGCGGGAGTTACGAGCATCCATTCGACGAGCCGTCAACAACAATGAGGTAGGCTCTTTCATGTTTTAAATTTTCATTTTCGTTGGTAAAAACACATTTTTGAGTTGGTTTTATGATCCATTCTTGCGCCCAACCATTCTCGCAGGTGAACTACACGGGACCTGTAGCCTACGAGGTTCTCGCACTGTGCCTAAAGGGCACTCGCGAGAACCGCAAAGCATAAATTTTTTTGAAGTTTTGCTCAATGAAAGAAAACCAAATTGTGAGTAGAGTTATTAATCTTCTTTTTGTGCTTCTTATGCAAGTAGTTGGCCATCACAATGGTTCTGGAATGGCGTGAAAGGGAGCACGAAGAAGACAATGCCATTGCCGGAAATCGTTCACCCACTATTGCCGCTTTGAGAAACTGTGGTCTTCTGAAGTACTTTCATATCCCAGGCATGAGGGCCCAAGTCAGGTTATTAGAGTACCTTGTGCATATGTGGGATCCCGATCAGCAGGTATTCCATGTAGGGGTCCACACACTGTCCTTAGATATTGAGGACATTTACTTCTTGACAGGACTGTCACGGCGTGGGTACCACATGAGCCTGACTGGTAGCAGAGGTGGTGGGCTGCCCATGAGTGAGTACTACCGCTTACACTGTGTTCCCGAGGTAGAGAGGAAGAAACGGAAAGTAGCTATTTGGGGAGTATGGGATTTGACCCTCCATACTATCTTGTTCACCATAGTTCGGATGACTGGGAGATCTGCTCCTCATATGGCACTCCAGAGTTACTTTCAGTTTGCGATAGAGTGTACTGAACCTCGGGTTTTTAACTGGGCAGATGTTGTGCTTCGTAGCATGAAAAAGAAGTTTACTAAATGCAGACGAGGCGACCTGAAGAAATTCAGGTACGGATCTTTGTTAGTGTCCTTCTTTCTCGAGAGGGTTCCATTACTGAGACTGCAGGTTGAGTGGAATTTACCGGCTCCCAGGGATCCAAGAATGCTGAGATGGTGTCATCTCATGGCCCGGCACGTAGCTGGACCAATTATTAAGTATGATGATACCTTATTCGACTGACTGTGACCACAGATGTTGATGGTCGACGATTATGCTTATGCCAGGTTGGATTTTCGAGGAGATCCAGACTTAGTCCTACTGGAGGATGCTCAGTGGGGGGAACTTGGTAAGAAGTACACACATTTTTTCTTTTTTAAATGTTTTTGTGAATTTTATTATATGCAAATGTTTTTTATATGTTCGTCCAAAGACTAAATACAAAATTCATTTTTTTAATGACACAGATGTGGGACCTTACCGACCTCCTGGTACTTCTCCCATTCAACGACGAGGAGAGGTAGCGCCAGTGCCACAATGGGACACCAAGGATTATCAAGCAGTGGAACAAAACCTAGAGGGTTTGACAACAGATATTCCAGACATGCCTCTTGGAGAGGTTCCACGACGTTATCAACGTCATATAGTAGGAGTGTCAGAGTCCATAGGATGACTGCTCCGTAGGGTTGTCCGGGCAATCTTGTGTTACCGTGAATGTCATCCATGACATCACTTTGTAGAAGCTATGAGCTTCAGATTTTGACATTTTGGTCTTCGGACAAAACTTTTTGTAAAAAACTCTTTTGATCGTTATATATACAGACGACTTCTACCGGTTTAACTTGTGTTGTGTGAATTGATGTGATTGATTTATAAATGCTCCAAATGTCTGTCTAATACATAGTTAGCCAATGCATCAGTTAATGTATTTAGACATTTAGGAATATGTTGATATTCAATATAATCAAAATAACGTTCCAAGAGGCGAATTCGCAAATACACCCGTAACAAAGTAGGACTTCAAATAGTATATACATTACTTAACTGTAGTACTACAAGCTGCGAATCAAGTCGCACAACCAAATGACGGATTCCAAGCGAGATAACATCAATCAACAATTCGATAACGGTGCTATACTCTGCAATATTTTTGGTCGCACGGTCGAGACACACACCTCGTAAGGAGACAAGTTCGTTTGTAGGGGCGTAAATTGCCCATGCAGCAGAAGCAAGGTTTTGAGTACTACGGCTAGTGCCATCAGCGAAGCCAATATAGGGTAGCAAAGACTCTGACATCTGAAAATCAAACACAACGTCACATGAGGGTAGAGACCAGATAACGACAAAAGAGAGCTATAGAAACACACAAGAAGTATGATACAATAAAAATACAAGTACTCGTGCACAAATGAGTTTATGCATAGTACTTCTTCAAGTACAACCCATTCCTGGGTTCACTCAAAGGGATACCATCGTAATCTACTAACTCATAAGCTCCTTTTTCCAAAACTCGTCGAACGATATAAGGACCTCGCCACATGGCTTCGAATTTTCCAGCTCCTAGCATATCTCGATCTTGTTCATAGAGGAGAACGAGATCTCCTTCGGAGAAAATGCGAGGCTTGACATGTTTGTCGTATTGGGCCTTGACATGTTTTTTCTGAGCTTCTATGACTAGGGTAGCATCGCGTCGAGTTTCGTCTAATCGCATAAGATACAATAGATGTTCTTCTTCAGCGGAAGTGTTTGGTAGGAGTTCAACAACTAGTTTTAAAGAGGGTATCTCACATTCAATCGGGAGAATGGCTTCCAAACCATAGACTAACTGGAAAGGTGTAAACCCAGTAGTGGACTTGACGGATGTTCGGTAAGCCCACAATGCCGAAAGCAACATTGTGTGCCAACTTGTTTTGTGAATCCCTATCATTCATCGGAGCATAGTTATGAGAACTTTGTTAATTGCTTCGACCTGGCCGTTGGCTTGTGGGTAATAGGGCGTCGAGTTATCATGGCGAAGACCCAAATTTTCAGTAAGTTCGGACATCATGAAATTTCTAAAATGGCTACCGTGATCAGTGACGACAGTTTGGGGAACACCAAAATGAGCTATGATGTGATTAAAAATCAATAATGTTGCGGTCTTTCTAGTGTTGTCAAATGTCGGCATTGCCTCGGCCCATTTCGTAAAGTAATCAATGGCTACAATAATGTATCCATGCCCCCCGGCCGAGTGAGGGTGACATGTCATGAAATCGATGCCCCATTTCACAAAGGGACCAACGGAGACCACAGGGTGAAGAGGAGCGGGATGTGACCGTATCTTGTTATTATAGGTCTGACAAGCATGGCATTTTTGAACAACGATTATGCAGTCGTTAAATAAAGAAGGCCAAAAATACCCTGCTCGTAAGATCTTTTGGGTAGTAGCATACCCAGACATATGACCACCACATGCTCCAGAATGGTAGTCATTCAGAGCTTTCTCAGCTTCATCGAATTCGTAGATTCCAGGTTTGACGGATATGTCGAGGGGAATCGTGGCTGAGATATTGCTTAAGTTCCCTTCGGAAAACACATCGTGTGTGGACTCGGGAACGGTTAAGATGACGACAACAGTCGACGGGGTTGAGATCCATTGGTAGTTCTCAATGATATGTGGCTCTAGAAAGAGGATGGAACGATGATGTCCATCATCCCAAGGGGTGTCTTCCATGACATACATGATCATCTCGTCAGTGGGAAAAACGACACGAAAAGGATCTGGAGATAACTCACAAAGAGAGGGGGTAGAAGGGGTTGCCGATTGAATGACCTGATAGGTGGATTCAACTGGACTTAACGGCATTTCGTCGCCGTAACGAAGATAATCTCCAGGTTCAGGTACTAGCCAGGGGTCGTGAGATGCAGGAAGTTCGTGAATCGAGGTGGAGATCATGTTGATTGAAGCAACAGACGAGCGTGGAACATCAGGCGATGGAATGGGGAAAGTACCCAGTAACGAAGAGTCTTTTAGAAGGCCTACACCGACGTTCTCATAACCCGGTGGGGTCTTAGCACTGAATGGTACATTTCCAGTACGTGTATCAGAATTAAAGAAGGCTAGTTGGTCGATGGTGACGACCTTTCCTTGATGTGGGAAACATACCACATGGAAAAGGGTTGACACAACTGCGCGCATGGAATCAATCCAGCAGCGGCCAAGCAGAAGATTGTAATCAAGGGGAGCGTCAAAGACTTCCACTTCGACTTGGACCGTTTTGCCTTTTAACGTGATGGGCAATGAAGGAAGGACACCGTAGGGCTTAAAACTAGATCCATTGAAGGCTTTAAGAGTGTTCTAGGATTCGTTCAAAGAGGGAGAGCCAATGGATTCTTTGCGAGCAAGAGACATGACACACATCGAGGCACCCTCATCGATAACGGTTTGACAAATGTTTTTGTCCGAGACAATCACTTGGATCTAGAACGCGAGTTGAGGGGGTAACCTTGGAATATGATCTTCCAAGTCAAAAATTATTAAATTCGTATCCGTCGGGTCGATTCCACTGATAGATTTCAACAGTGCCTTCCATTGTGTGGGACAACTTTGAAGGACTTCAAGGGATGACATCACAGAGGGTTCTTGGGCCAGATCTTCAACAATGTTGTAGTTATGGGCAACATGAGCATGAGGATTGAAAGCCGATTTTCGAACGACGCCCTTTGGGGGGGGGGTCGAAGAACTGTGTCAAGGCTCGGTCGTTCGAGATGAAGAGGACCGTTGGTAGGTGGAGTCATGGGAGAGGGTTGTACCAAGGAGGGAGGTAGGTCATCTACCTTCTCTTTAGAAGGAGAATAATCTTTGGCTCGAGTGGTGAGGGTAATGTCATTTTGCATCGAATCGCCAGTACACATCAGTACATAAGATGTAGTAGAAGATGAGGGTTGGTCATGAATGACCAACTGAGCCTGTTGTTGAGACGGGAAGGGTTGGGACAAAAAAATCGGAGCAGGTGGTTTTGGAGCTCCTTGAAGGAACTTAGTGACCTCGACGTGTCATGGACAATCCTTAGTGTAGTGATCATCACCACAGATAAGACAAGGGTATCGAGGTTTGCTCTTATCCCGATTGTCAACAGGGGTAGTTTTGGTTCGCTCTACTTGAGAAGTATTTTTTTCCTCCTTATTCTTAACCCTTCCCTTTTTGGATTTGTTTTTACCGGCTAGGGTAGATTGAACTGCATTTACCTCAGAAGTCTTGCTGGTGGGAAGGGCAGGAGACAAATCATTTTGAACATTAGAAGAAGCAGGTTTGGGGTTTGCGCTTGAGGTAGAATGTGGTTGGGCATGGAAAGTGCCAATCACACCGTCGGCTGCATGCGAGGCAACTGGAGTTGTTGAAGTGGCGGAAGTGGAAGGACGAGGTAAGTCAGGTAGTAAGTCGTAAAGGGTACCCATTTGTGAATAAACAAGGTCAAGATATTGAGCATGACTTATGGCCTGTTCTTCCGTGACTACTCCACCCATGGCGATGTCACGACCGATGTCATTCACAAATGATTTTGTGAACCATTCTGCCAGCAACTGATCAGGGAGTTCAAGTTTAATGAGATGTCGTCTCCATCGCCACTCATGAATGTGATCGAATATATGAGTGGCTTTGTTTTATTTGAAGGAAGTCAAAATCTCAGTCCCCGTGTCATAACGAATCGGTAATTGGTAGTGTGTGAGGAAATACATAGCTAAGGTGTTGAAGTCAGAGAAGAAACCTCGTGGCAATTCTATATACCACTTCGCAGTAGAACTTGTGAGGGTTATTTGAAAAAGACGTAAACGAATAGAGTCATCCATCAATGAGTTGGATGAGCACCATAGGTGAAAAGTCATAACGTGATTGTTCGGGTCCTCTCTTGCTTTGCCGTCGAATTTAGGAATGTCCGATGGTACCTTGGCTGGTATAGCAGGCCATTGGGGAGAGTGACGAATTGGATCATTTAAAATCCTTGACAAATCTGGAAGATCCAAAGTGGCCAAAAAGGGAAACTGTCGATTCACCTATGGGTACTAGTGGCTTTGGGGAGGAAGCCCTATCGGCAAACCAATAGGACCATAAATAGTCTGCATATAATGTGAATACCCAGGCAGATTCAGTCGTGGTTGAAGAGGATAGTAGCTCATAGGATTGTACCCTAGAACAGGGACGTGAGTTTGAGCAGTCGAGCCCCAAATAGGATTAAACGAACCTGGATATGGTTGGCCCATATTAGGGGGTATGACGGACGCAGCTGGAAATTGCTTCCCCCCAGTGGATTGAGGAGGATGTTGTATCAATTGATTCCAATACTGGGCCAAGGATGGAGGTATGTTTTGTCCAAAAGGTGGGGTCGGTCCTCCCATCGAAGGTGGTGTTCCAATTGGGGGTAGTGTTCCAATTGGGGGTTTTGTTCCAATTGGAATTTGCGTTCCAATAGGAATTTTCCCGCTGAGAGGGGGTTGAGTCATACCACCTTGGTGAAATTGTCCACCAACGAGAATCTGGTAATTTGGTGTGAATGACGGAATAGTGCCACTAGGATTAAGACTGCCAGTAGAAGACGAGGAAGGTACTCCAAAAGGAAATTGAGGGAGTGTCGGAATAAAACCAGGAAGAGAGTGCCCAGAAGAAGTAGGACCACCAGGAGAGCCGGATGGGGTTTGCGTAGGAGTGGGAATTGAAGCATTCAATGCACGGTATCCAAGTGGTAGTGTCGAAGGGACGTTGGGAATTTGCGATGTGCTGATGGAAGCGAGACTAACCGCAGTAAACCCGGTTGGAACACTCGTAGTATCTGTGTGATGGGCCATTTCGATAGGGACGGTAAAGTGATAGGCGGTAGTAAACAATACTGTCACTGGACTAGATATTTCAAACATCACAAGTGGGGTGATTTCGAAAATCACATGTGAGCCTGGACGAAAAAGGTCTCGTCAAAAAACACCCATAGACCAAAAAATATCTTGGCCTTCTATGCCTGGAAAGGGTCCAACTGGTGATCCAAAAGATGTAACAACTAAGTCTCTGGAAGAATTTAGTCGCATAAACGATCACTTAGAATCGGGGTGAAGTCGAAAGTCCTCTCGAGTATTTGTAATTCGGAAATGTTCTAGAGAGTCAGTTCGTTCCACTTGTGGCATGGGGACAACTGGGACTTCACTTTGCTAAGGAGAGCCCTCAGGTGAACTTGTAGGCAAGGGTTGAGAACATTCCAGATGTTATGGAGATAAACCCTGCATTCTATGTGAACGATGTGGAGGAGCTATTGTAAACGAGTGACAAACTTACGAAGAAAATCGTATGGTCAACTTTGGTAAACAAACAACACATGCCAGTAAACAAAATCTAGGAAACAACACCAAGAAAACAAGACCTTCTGATTCCGAAGTTACTAGTTGGTGATGAAATCCAACGTCGCAACAATGAGACGAGAAGGGGTTGGGCTAGGGTGGAAAAGTTACGCTGACGACTTTCTTAACGGACTTACACCCTGGTGCAAACTCCCACACATAATCGTGGGTATACTCTCCAAGGAGTCCGAGTGAGTTTGGACAACGTTGATTCTAGGTACCGTGAAGACTTTACCCTTTACAGTCACCTTGTGTAAGATCCTAGAAAGATAGGCTGCTAAGGTTACACCGACAACAATAAAGCCTGGGGGGACATTCGACAGTCCGATCCACATGCAAGGGCAGAGTATCTAGCCTGAAATCAACTCAAAAGGCTTCCACTCATCATTGTGGGTATACCTCCAAGTTATCCCCGTAATACGTGCAATCTCTACACCGATATCAACAAAGCAGGGTGAGTAACTCTGTCAATATCAATGCGACCTCGTGTTTGACCCTTGTGTGAGAAGGGCTTCCCAGGACAAGATTTTGCAAATGGAATTTAACACTCCTTAACACAAGATGATATTGTGTGTTTTGTGCTTTGGAGAGTGTATCTCTCTGCCTATTCCAAAGCGCTAGCCTAGCTAAATGTTGGTGTAATAGAGCCCTAGAAAAGAGTTACTAGTTAAATTTTACAATTGCGCAGTGTTATTAATAGTTGTTGTTACTCAAAGGAAGTAGAGATGAAACTGATGTTGTATAAGACTCTGACCCAATGATGCATGGATAAGAATGAAATATAGCAATTTTCGTTCAATGAATCCTATGTATGGAAGGGAAAGAGAAGTTTTCAGAATCAAACTTGAACTACAATACACAATTTCCTTTACAATGCAATTGCAACAAATCACGCAAAAATAACAATTCTCTATTGTTTCTTTTTCAATAATTTCAATAATTGATTTTCAATACTTTCGAAGACGAAAATGATTTTTGAAAGAAAAACGTTTGTTCACTTTTCAAAAAGGACCTACACCCTGATGGTGAGAGTGCAGAAAATAAAAAACCAATGAACAAGCAATAGATAAAAACCCAAACCAATCTTTCAATGGAAACAAAAATAACAAGCAAACCAAACTAGTCTTTTCAATTGCATGAGAAAAATGATCTTTCAGAGAATGAGAAAATGATAAAGACAAAGAAGCTCAACTTTCAACTGATCACCGGTTCTTAACTAAACAAGCACACTCAGATTCCAAAATCAGAGAGTATATCTTTGCAGAGAGAAGTCAAGAAATGAAAGTCAAGAAAAATTGACAGGAAGAGTCTTGATTTCCTAAGATTGTTCCTGCACAATAACGAAGACAAGAAAACATCAACCAAAGGTCCAAAACACTCTTGTTAGGAACCTATACTGATCTGAGTAGTTGATCATGCCAAAGTCTTAAAGAAAAATTTTTGAAAAAATGGGTTCACAGGCTGAGAATATTACACAGTGCGAGAATAGGTGATTCTCACAGGTGAGATTTGATCAGAGTGCGAAAACCTCACACTGAATCTAAAAGCAGGTTGTGAAATCAATATATTCTTGTAGACCACTGTGGAGTGCAGTGCGAGAATGTCTGAAACTAATCAATTTTTTGGAAAAAGACACAAAATTTGAAGAGGCCTTTGGAACCAGAGGGTCTATCAGGGTATCCTGAAGACTCAAAGATTGATATGAATGGAGAAATGTAAGGCAATAGCAAATGGCCAAGGAAAAATACCAAAAACCACAAATAAAATGGGTTATTTCCCCAATATGGTTGCCAATTTTGTTATCGGACTAATCGGTAGGTGTGGACAATAACAGATCTCCCTAGATCCACCTGGATCTAGAACAAAACAGGACATGACATGACTCTTTCCCTAAGTTATGACCATTGAATTAGCTAGTAGGAAGGAACAAGTAACATACCTTTGTATCGCTTCCTAGGGTCTCTGTTGCTCCCGCTTCACTCCGATGCTCTCGTGAGGTCAAGACCAAGACAACACAAACCAACCAAAGTGAAGATAGCAAAATATATTCAACTGTCAACTTATGTGTATGATCAAGGAATTACACAATAAAGTAAGAATGACTTTATGGGAAAGGGACATGCCACTGTATCATATTAATTGAAAGTAGAAGATTACAACCTGATCGCCTTGATGTCGCAAGCTTCCTTTCGATGTCTCTTGGCTCCAACACACACACTTTCTCAATCCTTGCATGAAGAAGATCAAATCCTCTTGATAGACTTGCTAGAGTCTCCAAGCTCCTGTTCAAGCTAGGTCCTTCACACAATCTTTTCACCAATTCTCCAATGAATCTTGCTTAATATTTTCCATGAGAATTCCATCAATATATAGGAGAGAATGAGATGGTTACTTAGATAAGAATGATCCCACAATACCAGGGAATCCAGTACAAGGATAACCATTCGAATGCCAACCCATTCTTCTAGAAGATTCCCTTCTAGAATTCATCTTTTTCCAAGCTTTAGAGAAGGTTCGCACCCTAGCTATGTAACACAGTGTGAGAAGTTCTCACCCTAGCTTAAAGTATCCTGCGAGAATGGATCATTCTCGCACCCTGGGATATTAGCAACCTACAAACTCTCTTCAAAAGTATGTTTTCTAGGAAGAGATGAATATCAATTTTCTGAGGAGAAAGTGCTTATGAAGAGCCTGAGTACACCATCATCAATACACCATCATGATGACCAAAATCATGGGTAACATTGTGTCTCAGTTAAACAGAGTATATCGGGTTCATGATCCAAATTTACACCGACGATTCCTTAGGGTACGTCTCTTAGAACGAAACTTTGATTATATTACATATTTTCATGTTCCTAGGAGATTAAACCAAGTTACAGATACTCTAGCTAATAAAATTTTAGATTGGCATCTTTCACATATATGAATGAACATTCACATAAATATGTAAATACATTTTTTACACATGATCCATAAGACACAAAAGAAAAAAAACCATATATAATATCATGAAGTAACCAGAGTACATAGATGGATGCAAGCGCCTCAAAAATATAACTGATAACGAGTCACAGGGCTTATGCCCTCAAAAAATATATACAAGTAGTGCTCGTGGCATGTCAAAATGTCTAGCTAAAGTTAGGGCCTATGGGCCCTGTTATAATGGTCCATAGCGTTGGCTAAACGCCGAAACAACCGGACCCACGTCCGTGGTGCCCCCACTACATGAGGCTACATAGATGGTGGCAGGTTCTCAATCTTTGCCATCGAGACCGTGCGAGTGAACGCAGTAAAGTTACGCTCGACTCGTCTCAATACCCTCTTAGCCTCCCCAGCTGGAAGATCTCCTACTACTGCTGGTCCCTCTGCGACGATAGGTGCGGCCCCTGGCCGAGGACGATGCATGTTCCTCACATAGTCAGCGGGTCGCACTGGTCCCACATCTGCACACAATGAAGACATATTCGTTAAATACTCTGGTATAACAAAAAAATGATATATATAACGAAAACAACATAAAAATTACATATGTTTAAAACACAAAAAATTTACAAAGGTGGAGACTTACCCATCTCCCCTCGCTTCTCACCAGGAGGTACTGGTATCTCAGGGTCTCTCGAGAAATCAATCCCGGCATAGAGGTAATCCTCTATAACTGGGATCTGTCGTGACAGCCACACAAAGAATTCATCATCGAAGGACTCATTGGTCTTTCCGCCACCCTGTTGTGACAGTAATACTGTCCATCTACACACAGTAGGAAGAGAGGCCTGATGTCCTCGTACCACTACTCAAGGACTAAAACTCAGAACTCTCTAAAAAAAGAACGAACATAGAATGGTCCCGAACCCGAAGTTCCTATGTGTCCGCAAACGACAATGTATCAGTTGTCTTTTCATACACTCAAGCAATGTGGTACTCCAATAAAAAACTTGTGCATTTAAGCACTGGACTGCACAGTTCATCTATGCACGGGATGCCTAATGTAGAGCCGCAGAACCAGTAATTCGCCCAATAAGCAATACTATCACATGTAGCGATAAGTTAGTGATCTTTCTTATGGGCACCTGCGTGCTCGAGCGATTTGTATCATCTTCACAATATAGGCCTATCAATTCTTCTATGTTATGCGGCCCTGAAGGAAAAGTCCAAAAATTGACTGGTTCCCCTCCCCTGGAGAGGCCAGTCAAAAAGTAAATGTCCTCTACCGTGGGCACCAATGACTGCCCCTCTAACACGAATGCCTCTGCATCCGGATGCCAGTAGTCAACCAAGGCATTCAGTAGCCTAGGTTGTGCCCGCATGAAAGGACATAGAAAAACTTGAGTAACCCACATTGCATCAAGGTAGCCACAACATTGGGGTCTTCCCCGACCAACTCATTCACCTCTTCATGCTCTCTTTCTCTCCAATGGACATACATCCTGCAAAACACCAAGGTTCAGGAGGGTTAACCCTTACTGTTTAAGCCTTTTTCATTCAATAAGGGGGTCCACGTGTGCTTTCATGGTGACAGTCGTGTGTACACGCATGCAGAGTTTACTCTGCTCGAATGTACACACGGCCTGTCCTGAGATAGCCCGCGTGGACCTAGGGTCGACCTTTTAAAGGTCGACGACCTCCTAAAAAATGAAACCCAATGAAAAAACAAAGACATAAACTGCAAGATAAGAGAGTTTGTACTTACTTGGTCTAGACAGAAGTTCGTTTTGTCCACTGTAGCTCCCAGAATCACCGCTTTTGACAAAGGGGGTCTTTTGGCTCCAGAGTCAATTTCCAAATCAACAATGTTGATAATGAGCTGCCAGCTTCTATTTATAGACTTTTTGGCCTCTTTTTGTCACTTTTTTGGCCTCCCTTATCATTTTCTTTATACTAAAAACCATTTAGAGTGATTTAGGAGTTGCATAAGAGGGATTTGATCGGGTATTGGGACAATTTTTTGGAGTTTTGAGTAATTTTCGACGGTTCGTGATTTTTTTTTTCCGAGGATTAACTTGAGCATATAGGTTAGGTTTCTACCTTGACTTTTGTACCTTGTTGTCTTTTTCCTTTACCATAGGATCGATCCCATTAGGTTGTGACATGGAACCATCATAGCTGCTTTAGAAGTGTCGTAACTTGGTGGTAGAGCTTACCAGAACATGGATGCCCTAGGTAGATCTTGGTTGCATTATGGTATCCATGTTGTCGCTAAAACACTGTAGGCTCGAGAGTCCTTGTAGTTTTTCCTGAATACGTGTTTGAGCCTCATTTGCATGATTCTTCTTCGCTCTTGACCTCACCCTCAGGACTCCCAAAAAATAACAGGTCTTCTTTTAAGCTTTCTTCAGACCCTCTAAACATGAAAATATTGCCGAGCGATCTTGTGTCTTTTCACACTTGTTAAATTGAAATTTGAAGTCACGTCTATCCGGCGGTAGTTTACCCCTTTTTCGGTCCGGACGATCAACTGTACGAACAAAGGTATACTCTATGGAACTTTAGTTCTATAGAAGAGTACTCTTAGTTATAATTTTATCCCTTTTTCGGGCCGGAGGGACTAAACTTACGAAGAAGGAACCCCCACAAAGTCCATAGTTAATCTCTTTTCAGACTCCCTAAATTTGAAAAGATCGTCGAGTCACCTTATTCTTTCACACTCGTTAAAATGGTCCAGAAGAACATTCCTGACGGAGTCCATAGTTAACATTTTTTCATACTCCTTAAAAATGAAAAAATGGCTGAGTGATCTTGTCCTTATCACACTCGTTAAAATGGTTTTGAATAGACGTCTTGTCGGTGCTAGTTTACCCCTTTTTTCGAACCGACTAGACTATCTTCGAAAAAGGTACCCCAATGGAGTCTCCTTTTATGTTTTTTCAGACTCTCTAAATATGAAAAACCACCGAGCTTACCTTCTCTGTGCTCGTTAAACTTACATCAAAGGACATTACCATTGCGTGTTTTGTTAACCGCGTTTGTATATCTTATACGCCAGCCTTGTAACAATTTGCTTCTACGTTTTAACACCCTTGGCCCCTAGAGGATTTTTCTCGAGTATCATTATTCTGAACATCAGTATTTTCCTTGTGCCTTGAGCTTGTATGTTTTTCACACTCATTCCTCCATTGTAACGTAACATTCCTTTATTCTTTTTTTCCAAAATTATTGAAAAAAAGACAAAAACAATCAAATATACCCCAAAAAGAGGAAGGGAAAAGTATTTTCTTTATTAGCAGCATAATGAGTCACCCTTGGATAAATCACATTTGTCTGTTTGTTCGTCAATATTTGGGATGTAGTACGACCTTAGGAAGTTGTTCTCGCTACATAGAGTTGTTTCCTCCTCCGTTTGGTTATTCTTCCAAACATATGGAGAGTTTGTGTTGCCTCATGCTTCGTAAACTTATGATTAATGACATGCTACCTAAGTCTCATCATTTGTCGTGTTGTTGTCCAAGGGAGGTTTCTACCAAGCCTGACTCGGCCCCTCTGCAATTTGTCTCTTTCCCTCATAACCGACCATCCTGAATGTCCAATCAAGTCCCTGTTTGAAATCAATGAAGCCTTCAGTCTGATCATCAAGATTATCTAGTCCATGACCGACGAGCTGTCGAAGACCTTTGGGTAGTGAATTCGTACACCCATATTACACTCCTACTTTGAGTTTTGAAGATTTTGAAATTGTTGCTCGAGCTCTGAATATCTCATATCCAGCCATTAGGCCGTATCAACTTCTAGAAGATGGATACTCTATATGTATATCTTTTTTATTTAGAGATGTAGCTCCACTATGTATTGTTCACGGCTGCACTTTATATAGTTATTTAACATGGATCTATAGTGTATTTGATTGGTAGCCATGATTCTATTTTATCCTGAGCATGGGTATGCCCACCTCAATGAGACATTTGTTATTTTGCAGACGGTGCCTCCCGGTTCCTGGTCCTTGGGCTCACTTGTTCGACACATCAGTAAAGATTGGTAATGTATTTTGGCCATCAGATGCTCTTCTGACCTCACACATTAGAGGACATCTGTTATAATCCTAATTTTCACCATACATGCTTACCTGGCATCAGGCCATCTTAGATCCCTTCTTTGCCAAAAGCACTGCTGAACAACTCTTTAAAAAACCTCTTTTATAAGGGCCCACGTGCCCTACTCCATTACTGCACGCGTGTACATGCTAGATGACCTAAAACAACCTACATGGACCGACAAAAGCATGAAAAAAGGAAAGTTTCCGATGGAACACACAACTTTGGGTAAGTTAACTGAAACTCCCGGCCATGCATGGCCGAGGGTTCGTCCAAATACCTAGCTTCTTCTAGCCTATAAAAGAAGGGCTAGGGGTCCCATTTGGAGGAGGAGAAATAGAGTAAAGAAACTCTACCCAATTGCATATTCCCATTGTCCCAACCCTTTAGCCATCCTTGTGCAAGAAGAGATACAAAGCAAAGAAGTCGGAGGACATGTGAAGAGGAGCCCAGGATCAGGATTCGCGGAGCAGTGGCCGATCTTGACATTGTAAGTTGATTCATTAAAGTTAATAATAAAGAGATGCTTTTCCCATCCCACTATATGAGTTCTTCATAGTTTAGTAAATATATGTTTGAATCTCTAACCCGTTAGTCTATAGGTAAAATGCATGTATAGTTTGTTGCTTATTTTGTACGTAGGTCAATCTTGAGAGGATAGCTCCCAACAAGCAGTCAAGCATGAAAGGGGATCGACATCGAACATCTGGAACAAGGTATGTTGGCCTAACCATGTATTTGCTGAAAAGGAATGGGGTTTAAGTCTGGGGACGAAGGTAGAAAGTAGATTTATTTTGGTCATATCTGCATGCATAAGATAACCCTATTTGCTAGTCCATAAGGGGATTTCCCTCAAAACAAAGAGGACCATGGTTATCCTGATTCTATAGAGCTCAACAAACCAATTAGATCTCCAGTTTGGAAATATTGGTCTCAACCCTCAAATGCAAACAATCTCCTTGTTGTTACATCTGACCTCAATATTGATATATGAAAAAACATAATACAATGATATAGTACAAGGAAAAAGTGATACATTCCTACCTAAAGGATAATAATAATGCCCCTAGGTTAGATTGAACCATGGGCTCACAATATCTTATGTCTCTCCTAATGAGAATGTCTTTGAGTACGAGTGGGTGCCACATCAAACCCCATTACTCAAATGTGTGGGGCTAGCCACGTGTGGACTTTCAAGAATATTCTAGAAGTTCCAAACCTTATCACTAATTGAGGGTTGAGGAAGTCAAAACCGTAACCCTAGATGGCTATGAGGCTATGTTAAATATCATACCACTAAGGAAAGAAGGGGTTCCATTATTTTGTATTGTACTTGTTTCATAGTTGAGCACATAAACCAGGGAGTGGGATTTGGGAGCATAACAAAGGTAGGAAGAATACCCTGTAGTATCCGTTCATGCCACAGAGTCATAGGAAACTCTACAATGAGTGTTCCCATTTCTTTGTACGTGCATTTCATTGTTGAAGAAAAGAGAGTAGAGCATAGGGTTCACCTTCTAGCTAGGTTTTCTCCCATATTGGGTTTCCCAGGATATATCTTGTGTTCATTTGTGTGGATGGTGTGTTTTTTTCTTAGTCTTTCATTTTCATAGTTCAGTTATTTCATTAATTTTGACATTAATCTAGTTATTATAAATATGAGATCTAAGGAAAACAAACCTTCATAATAAAATATTTTAGTATAATACAAGATCTATTGTGACGAACTATTCCAGTGGAATATCCACAGTAGTTTACAGATCAATATCATTTGCCTAAATATTACTATAAAGACAAGCTTGAGAGAGAGAGAGAGAGAGAGAGAGAGAGAGAGAGAGAGAGAGAGAGAGAGAGAGAATTCTTAAAATGTGCATGATATTAGATATCTAATGGATGAAGGGTTACAACTTGAAGCAACACATATTTCTAGGTCTACAAATAGAAATTCATTTACATAAACCCCTTCATTGGTGAATGCATGACCATGTATTAAATTGAATAGAGAGGTCAAAGTAGTATAACACCAAGCCCTTGAACCAAGTCTATCTTACTATAGTGGCATAACCCTATGTTGGGATGTTAGTGCACTTAGTTGCTTATAGAAGTTATTTTTATAATTTGTGGGCTTATAGAAGTTTTGTCCTATCTAAATACAAGAGGTAGAAATTAAAAAAAAAGGTATTAAAAATGCCACAAAAAATGAATGTATAGAATATTTAGTAAAACTAAGTTTTTTTTTAAAAATTAGATAGATGTATTGTGAGGGGGTTCAACAAAAGGATTTTGGGAGGTATTTTACAATATCTAGTGAAATTAAGGGTATTCTTTAATATTCCAATAATGAATGTGGTATGCCATAGGTTCACTATGTGAAGCCCTTGTGATATTAACATCCTCGACCATGAAATCGAGGGAGTTGAAATTCTAGTTGCATTGATCGATGTTCTGGAAAAAAACATATGAAATAAAGAGGTAATTAACATGTTTTTCAAAAGCCGTTGGTTTGAATCAACAAGTTTCACACTGTAAAACCTTTTGTGAAGTGTTGCCCCTTAAAAACACCCTTCGTCGTAATTAAATATTTTAAAAGTCAGGAACAAATAAGTCCTTTTTAATTGAAATTTAATGTTAAGAGATTGGAAAGGAACTTTACTATCCCTATGTCAAAACTCTTTCTTTTGGAGGTGCCATCACTTAAAAACACCCTTCAATGTAATTAAATATTTTAAAAGTTGAGAACATATAAATCCTTTTTTAATTGAAATTTAATGTTTAGAGATTGGAAATGAATTTTAATATCCCTATGTCAATATTTTCTTTATAGAATCAACCCAATGACAATTTATTAACCCACTACAATGAACAATTAATCATGTGAAATATAAAACATCTCCCATTATGATATCCATACAAGTTTATAATATAGATTTTAACTAAAACTTATTGTCACGACAGGTATTGGTAGAACTCGTAACTCTATTGTTATGATTTGAATTAACATGAGAGGTACATAAATACAATCAAAATCATTGTTGTTTTTCCCTAACGAGTGACTCTTCCTATCACCTATGACTCTTCATATTTACATTAATATTACAATTATACAATCCCAAATATTACATGTCCAACATTCTCCCCCCTTAATTCGAAAGGGTGTTTGTGAGTCCAAGCATCATTCTAAACTTTTCAAAAATTTCTCTTCCAAGTGATTTGGTGAAGATGTCCGCAATTTCCTCATTTGTGGAACATTGTTTCAAGTGAATAGTCTTAGCCTCTACATGATATATCGAATCAAGTGATACTTTGTGTTGTTGTTCTTTGTTCGATCACGAAATCTGGGATTCTTGGCCAACTTGATTGTAGAAGTATTTTCAAATAGAAGAGGAGTAGAATTCACTTGTTTCTCTTGCAAATCTTCAAGTATTTTCCTGAGCCACACAATCTCTTTTGTTGCTTCTTCAACTGCCACATATTCTGCCTCTGTTGTGGAATCTACTGGAACTGACTATTTGTCTGATCTCCAGGAGACAATTGTTGATCCAAGACTCGTGATATAGCTTTAAATTGACACTTCATTTCCTTATCCCCAACAAAACCTGAATCATAATATCCGATTAGATTAAAGTCATCCAACTTAGAGTACCTGAGTCCAAAGTATTGAGTTCCCTTCAAGTCTTATAGAAATATTTTTGCAGTAGACTAATGTCTTTCAAAAGGATTTTGCATGAACCTGGAAAGAAACCTAACAACAAATGAGTTGTCTAGTATGGTGGTAGTAAGATAGATAAGACTTCCCACAAGTTGTTTGTACTTTTGTTGATTAAAAAATTTGGTCACCCTCGATTTCCTACTCTTTGGAATAATAATAAAAAATTGATATCAGAAGAAATAAATTTTGATTGATTATAATTTCATGGCGTAGCCCTTAGTATCAACTTCGTCATGCATTTTTCGGATTCAAAATTCAAGTCCATATTCTCAAGATATCCATGTTTTTGTCTAACCACCCAAAGAGCATTTTTTCCATGTGCAATAAAGTTATTTATTCTTGGAACCAAGATTATTTTCTTGGAACCATGTTCTATTTATTGGAACCATGTCCATGTTAATTTTCTTGGAATCTTATCATTTTATTGAAACTCCATTCTCTATTCTCCTCCATACTCTCCATGCTCTTCTGCACTTAGAATATTTTCAAAGTTTTTCATTCTCCCCTCTCCCCTTGTTTCTTATCTCACTCTCTCCTTAGTCTATTTTTTAATTTTATATCCCCTCCTTATCTCTTTATACTCCTCTTGTTACTCTTAGTTCCCATACTTAGTCTTATTTTGATGCATGATAGGTTCCCAAGATTCCTCCCTACTCTTTCTTATTACTCTCCCTCCTCTTATTACTCTTAGTCTTATTTTGGTTCATCATGGGTTTGGATGCAACCCCTTATCCCTCCATCCCTGTGACTTCCTCACCTGTCTATCCGCTTCTCTATTGTATGCTACTCCTGCCCCACTCTCCTCTCGTTCCATTTCCCCACTTCCATTTCCTTAAATTATTCCTAAGTTTAATTCTAAGATATTTTAACATATCAGTCTATGACACGTGGTAGACATGACATTAAATCACACCAAGACATGTGGCATCCTATCATGCTATGACACATGGAGACCAATCATATTATGACATGTGATGACCATCCTCTTCTCTCTCCTACATCACTCCTACCTCACTCCCCTCTCATTCCATTTCCCCACTTCCCTTTCGTTAACTTATTCCTAAGTTTAATTCTAAGATATTTTAACCTATCACTCTATGACATGTGGTAGACATGACATCAAATCACACAAAGAGATGTGGCATCCTATCATGCTATGACATATGGATACCAATCATCTTATGACATGTGGTAATTAATGACACTATTTCACATGGTGATGATGTGGACATTGACTCACTATTGATTGGGCTATGACTCATTGTTGTTTGGGCAAGTGGGCCATCAAATTTTTATTAAAGTAATGAATTTCCTAAGGGTCGATATCCATAGTTTCCTTTTACTTCACATAAGTCATGTAAATCTCTTTACTATATGAACACTTCACTATCAAATCACACAATGCATGTGAGATGGAGTATTTTTTAAAACAAGGTGAATTTTGATCAAGGGCTAGGATTGACCCATGAAATTGATGGATGTTGGCCGAGTCTTAGACTTCCTGAGCTGATATCTTGAGCTCTTGACCTCTGTTTTCAGAAAAATATACATCGTTGAAAATGTGATTCGACGAGGAAGGTGATGGAATAAGTTTAAAGAGGTGAAATTGGCCATAAATCTCCCAGAAATTAAAAGAACAATTAGCTATCTTTTCATGGTTTGCTGATAAATCTGCTTGGAACATCAAATTCACGAGCTTACATATTGAGATCAATAACTCCAAATTGCGCTCAGGAGGACTCATTGGAAATATGGGATATTGAAGATTGCATATAGAATGTTTTCCATGGTTTAAAGGTCAAATATCTTGCTCAAAAAATTAAAACATGGTCCACTTTTAAAAGGGCAGTCAATTAAAAAATTTCAAAATAAAAGTTTATTATTATTATTTTTATTAAAGGCGAAATGGGCCCCAATTCAAAGCATGGATTTCAATGAAATAAATTCATTAATGAGAGTTCAATGAAGCATCAATTAAAGTGTTACTCCAAAAACAAAAGTGTGTGGAAGTTCCTAGAAAGACCAAAACCCTAACTACTTCAAGAAGCATTGGAATCATATTTTGAAAGAGATAGAGCACCATCAAAGATGAGGTTAGAGGAAAATAAAAATATCAAAATAGAAAGGTCTAGTCATCAACATACAAACAATATTTTGATAAAAAACAAATCATCTTCTTCTTCTACACTATTTTTCTCAAGGCTTTATGCTTGAATTTATGAATTGACCATAAGGTTGAGTTCTTGAGTGATTTTCTTGTATTCTTCCAAGAATGTTATGTATAAGAACATGGAGTATTTACAACAATATATTTTACTACTAAATGTAAGTCGATATTGTCTATTTGATTCATGGAGATTTAGTCCTTGTGCTTGACAAGCTTTGTTTCTGAACCACTAGTCAATTGGTTTATTGACTGATTTGTAATGAAGAATATCTTTCATGTAATAAACTCCACATAGAACTACTTTGGGGAATGACTTTAATGATTTCTTAGATCTTGAGATTTACATGTGTGAGATTTTTAGAGTGTGCTTATAATTTTTTATTTTATTTTATTTTATTTTTTATTTTTCCAGTTTTAACCACATTACTCTTTTAAAGTTCTGTGAAATGATCAAGATCATTCACTCTTCCTCTTGCAAGAAAATATGGTTGCATCTTCTATGTTTATGTATTTCAAAGGGTTGTATAAATGATGTTGAGTATACATTTATTCTAATATTGAATCATTTCTTCAATATTTTTATTGTTAAGAGGTTACATGTTGCACATAAACAACAGATTTGGTTATCAAGAACCATTCCATATAAAACTAAGCAATAAAGACTTGGGGTTTTCTATCTAGCATTCTCCCCAATCTAAGAGCATCAAGATACATCTTTAAGATTATGACAGAGGAGTACCACCTCTATAAAAATGCAGGGGGATTCATATCCTCGTGAGGTTGTTGTTTGGATTTTAACCAATATAAACATCAAAATTTTTGGAAACCATACTAGGGAATGAATTGATTTCAAGAAATATGATACCTTTTAGATAAGATACTATTATAAGACTAGAAGTTTTCTTGTTGAAGTTTTGAAATAATATCTAGAGATTGATTCAATATGAACTGGGTTTTTGAAAAGCTTGTTCAAGGAGCATTAAATGGCCTTGAAGACATATTGTTGAAGTATCAGTCATGAATCAGTTGTGACAATTTCTATGGAACCAAATAATCATACAAGATTTGGGAGGATGATATTCATGGTGACTCCATCACCGAAACTCCATATTTTAAAGAAAGATGCCCGAGTGACTTCACTGAAGAGATTCCAAAGTTTCAAGAAGATGTATATGAAGACTCCTCTAAGGAATTCCTTTCATTCTATGAAGATATTCTTCCTTATCCACTAGGCCCAACAATATTTGTTCAATATACGAGAAAGGGAGAAGGTATCCAAAGAAAGAAATGGTTACATAGAATTCCACTTAGTTTGCAAGGAGAAGTTCATCCCTTGCCAAATATTTCCATGGACAAGTTTCCCATGTTTTTTGGGAATACTTCATAGGATGAAGAGAAACATTTGATTAAGTTTGACAATACTTGTGAGATGTATAATATTCTCAAAATGATGTTGTATGCCAGTTATTTATCTTGTCTCTAAAAGAAAATGCTACTGAATGGTTTTATTCATTACTGCCCGAAACAATCACTAGTTGGGATGTATTAGAAAATTTATTCATCGAGAAATATTTTCCAAGAAAAGATCCATATTCCATTTTCTTGAAGTTGGTTGAAATCCATATGAACGAGGAAGAGACAGTAAAATTTTTCACTTGAGATTCCTCAAGAAATGTTTCCAAACAATGTCATCATTTTCAATTGTTATGGAAATGCCCTGCCCACAAATATGAGATTTCTATTGAAGCAAGAGGGAAAGTGCATCTGGAAAGAGTTAATGAAACAAGCTCAAGTAATTGAAATAAATGTTCATGAAACCAGTGCTAATATATTGAGCTTCCAAATATTGCTCCAAGATGACGGGAGAATGGATGTAGAAGAAAAATTTGATGAAAGATGTGAAATTTATTTTTTCCAGGTCTTGATCTTGGAACATAAAATGAGAACACTAAAGATTTAATTCAAGAAGAATACCATCCTCTACATGTTCCATTGGAGGGAAAATTTGACCTCTCATGTGTTCAATTTGAGAGTAATAATCATGATTAAAATGTTGCAACAAATTCTCAAATGGTGCAACTAGTTTGTATCAAGTCGCAAGAAAAATGTCTACATTGTATGAATAGAAATAATGTTAAGAGTGATCACTTTATATCAAACTTTTATGATGTTGATTTCTCATATGAAGTAGATTTTAATGAAGAAGATATATTCCAAGCATCAAAAGAAGGGCATTTGCAACAAGAGTATCAATAGGTGATATTTTTTATTTATGAAGATAATGAAGTTGTTGATGAACAACAAAACACAACCTTACAGTTCCCCATAAATGTTCAACAACAATTCATCTTTGCAACATCACCATGGAAACACAATCATTATATAGAGAAAGGTTGTTTTTAAGATATTGTTGATGAATCAAGAATCTTGGATGTGGTCAGTAACAAGGATAGGGTAGGTATATCTTGTTTGTACATAGTTTGTTTCTTCAGTCAATTTTTTGTGCAATAAAGTAGTTGTTGAGTGGAGGAAATATTTGAAGATAAATTCATGGAGGAGGAATTACAAGAATATATTTTGAATATGACTCCATATCCCAATGGAGAAGGAAATTGGTCTTCAGATTTTGGATTCTCAACAACCCATAGAGGATGACTTTTCCGCAGTTGGAACTAGTTGTTGATTAAAAAAATTGGTCACCCTTGATTTCCCTCTCTTTGGAATAGTAAAAAAAAATGATACCAAAACAAATATTTTTTTATTGATTATAATTTCATGCTGTAGCTCTCAATCTCAGCTTCATCACACATTTTTTGTAATCAAAATCCAAGTTCGTATGCTCAAGATATCAAGGTTTTTGCCTGACCGCCCAAAGAACGCCTTTTCCATGTGCAACAAAGCTATTTATTCTTGGAACCACAATTATTGTCTTGGAAACATGTCCATGTTCATTTGATTGGAATCTTATCATTTTATTGAAACTCCATACTCTATTCTCCCCATACTCTTGATGCTCTTCTATACTTATAATATTTTCAAAAATTTTCATTCTCTCCTCTCCCCTTATTTATTATCTCACTCTCTCCTCACTTAGTCTATTTATTAATTTTCTCTCCCCTCCTTATCTTTCCATACTACTCTTATTACTCTTAGCTTTCAATACTTAGTCTTATTTTGGTGCATCACAGTTTCCCGAGCCTCCTCCCTACTCTTTCTTATTACTCTCCCTCCTCTTATTACTCTTAGGATTTCATACTTATTCTTATTTTGGTTCACCGCAGGTTCAGATGCACACCCTTATCCCTCCATCCCCATGACCTCCTCACCTATATGTCCTCTTCTCTCTCCTACATCGCTCCTACCTCACTCCCCTCTCATTCCATTTCCCCACTTCCCTTTCCTTAACTTATTCGTAAATTTAATTATAATATTTTTTAACCTATCACTCTATGACATGTGGCAGACATGACATCAAATCACACCAAGACTTGTGGCATCCTATCATGCCATGAAAAATGGATACCAAATATATTATGACACATGGTGACTAATGAAACTATGACACATGGCGATGATGTGGATTGTTGACTGGGCAAGTGGGCCATCAAAATTTTATTAAAGTCATGAATTTCCTAAGGGTTGATCTCCATAGTTTCCTTTTACTTCACATAAGTCATGTAAATACCTTTACTATATAAACACTTCACTATCAAATCCCACAATGCACGTGGGAAGGAGTATTTTTTAAAACAAGGTGAATTTTGATCAAGGGCTAGGATTGACCCATGAAATTGATGGACGGTGGTTGAGTCTTTGACTTCCCAAGATAGTATCTTGAGCTCTTGACCTCCGTATTCAACAAACTATACTTCATTGGAAAGGTAATTCGACGAGGAAGATGATGGAATGTGTTTCAAGAGGTTAAATTGGTCATAACTCTCCCAGAAATTAAAAGAACATTCAACTTTATTTTCATGGTTTGTTGATAAATTTGCTTGGAACCTCAACTTCACGAGCTTATATATTGAGATCCAAAACTCTAAATTGAGCTCATAAGGAATCATTGGAAATATAGGTTTATGAATATTGCATATAGAATGGTTTCCTTGGTTGAAAGGTCAAACATATTGCTTAGAAAATTAAAACACATGATAATTTTAAAAGGATAGTCAATTAAAAATTTTCAAAATAAAAGTTTATTAATTTTTTTTTATTAAAGATAACATGAGCCCCACTTCAAGGCACAAATTTCAATGACATAAAGTCATTAATGAGATTTAAATGAAGCATTAATTAAAGTGTTATTCCAAAAACAAAAGGGTGTTGAAGTTCCTAGAAAGACCAAAATTGTTAAGCCCTAGACAAAGCCCCATGTTATATATAAAACCCCTTGTTAAGCCTTAGATATTGAATTATTACATTTCTAGTAGGTTGGATAGAACCCTTCATTGCACATTTTCATCATAATTTTGACCCTTTGTCTCGTATATATATCAAAGAGATATATTATTAGGATAATCTTATCTCGACTCATATTGTGTTCTGAAGTGGATATATTGTAAAGGATGTTTCCCCCTCAAAGTGGGATATAATTTATTTATTTCTTATCATTTTTAAGGTGTTGGATCATAACATTTGGTTTCAGAGCTCAATGATCCCATGGTTTTTCTTCTCCAATAAAGTCATCTTACCATTTTTGCTATAAATATCTTTATGTGAAGATTTAGACCGTGAAAATTAGAGGTTATTTATAGAACATATCAAGGTATATATGGTATACATTGTAGCTTCTAGATCATCATACGTTTGGAGATACACCCCGTGGAAGATAGGGTATCTGACTAGTACTATTAACTAGTCTCAATCAAGTGTTCAAGGTAAATAGTAATATATTCTTCAAAGATGATCCAAATTGAGTGAGACGAGTTACATTGGAAATTTAACAGTATGGAGTATTTTGGGTACAATTTTTAGAATCATATATCGAATATTGTGCATGTGACACACTATAAAATTTATCTCTCTTGGAAAGGCCAAAAATCAACAAGGTGTGGGGAAATTACCATAACTTCCACTTGGCACATCCAATTTTATTAGACCTGTGGCATTGAAGAGAGGACATATCAAAGGACTAAAAAATGAAATTTTAGACTTAGATGGGTCGAAATTTTAGATATACATTAGAAGGAAGGTCAACCAATATGATAGAATCCAAATTAAGGTTTTAAAAAGTAGGTAATTTACAATTGGCATAATTGTTTTTTGGAAGATATGTTTCTGGTGATTCAAAGAATTGTGATAAATATATAATAGAGGAGTATTATTATTAGTACTCCATATGGGTCCCAAAGAGGTGACAACACCTATTAAACCTACAGAAGTATCATCTATGACTCAAGAGGAAAATGAGGACATACATAACAGGTTGTCTGTATTGGAGGTACAACTTAAGGATTTGAGTGACAATTCCAATAATTGGGTAAACTCACAAAGAAAAATTCAAGAAATTAAAAGGAAGATGGATGATATGGAAAATAAGATGGATGAAAATAATAATGGAATTAAAAAAGAAATAAAAAAATCCATGAAGGAAATGAAAAATTCCATGTCTTCCATGATCTTTTAATCTCTAGATGAGAGATTCCCTAAAGGAGATATGAAAAGACAAGGGGATCATGAAAATAAAGTTAGTATTCATGTTATACAAACTTCCAATAATAATCCATTTTCAACTGGTGAATATAACTCCAATAGTGGAGCTAATTATGGTGGGGGTCCTAAATTCAACTTTCCTAAAATTGAATTAAAGAAGTTTGATGGTACATGTTAAATTACGAGCTTGATTTCTTATGCAGATTAATTCTTTTATTTTCTTCAATACTTTGATTCCAGATTAATACACTTCAACAATTTCAAATCATAATCGAATAGAAATAATTATGTAGATAAGTAAACATGCATATCAACAACACATATACCCTGGGGAAACCCTGTGCAGGGAGAAAAACCCCAGCAAAAAATATTCCTTTATTGCATTAATAATGTAATATCTATTACAAATATCCACCATGAATGTACTTCTCTCAAAGATCTTGCCAAGATGAATCTGAACCGACAAATACTTACAAGACCTTGCTGAAATACACCTTTGATATGCTGCCTCTTTATCACTGATGTGCTCCTCTATTACTTCACCCTCAACCTGCATATGAAAACTCTGTTTCAAAATTGTGTTGCAAAACTGTATTGAGGAGAGGGTTCAAACTCTTCTTATATAGGCTGAAGAGGGGAAGAGGAGAAGCTCGAAATAGTAACCTGATTGCAAGCATTAGTCATAACTCAGCTTCATACTTTAGTTCGAACTTAGAACTAGACTTGAGATTGGTTACAACTCAACATTACACTTTAGGTAAAACTTTAGAACTAGACTTGAGATTGCTTACAACTCAACATTACACTTTAGTTCTAACATAGAACTAGACTCAAGACTTTAGTTACAACTCTTGACAAGGAAATTCAAAATTCTCTTCATGGTGGATAATGTTTACACGTGCCAATGCACTAGATCAATACAATTACATCATTTGCAATATTATGAATATTGTTTGTTTCTAGCTCATATGAATTTTACATTCAACCTAACTTTTTCTAGATACCTTGACTTTTTCTCATGGCTCACAAGGTTTGACTGGGCTCATAGAGGTTGTATGTTCCCCCCTGACTTTTGTACTAGTTTGTCTATGCTCACAGAGGTTGTACGTTCCCGCTGACTTTTGCACTAGACTGTCTATGCTCACAAAGGTTGTACGTTCCCCTTGACTTTTGCATTAGAATCACATAGCATCTCCTTCATCTTGACTTTTGGTTTGACTCATAGAGATTGTTCATTCCCCCTGGCTTTTGTCAATACCTCACAAGACTGGTTGATTCTCCAAATCTCCCTGGCTAGCCTTAGGGTGGCCCATATGGCCTCTCATTAGAGAACGACTGTCGATGTTGCCAAATTTAACACTCCCTCTCACCGAGGGAGTCATTCTTATCCACACCAAGCTTACCTCTCAGCTACACAAACTATCTCGAGGTCAGAGGCTTGGTCAGGATATCAACTACCTGCTCGCTCGTGGCTATGTAATGTAACTTTACAATTTTTCTCTGGACCAAGTATCGGATGTAGTGGTACCTCATGTCAATATGTTTTGACCTGTTGTGAAATACTAGGTTCTCTGTCAATTTTATGCAACTTTGATTATCACAGTGAACCACCGTCGTCTCGAGCTTGTCACCAAACAACCCAGAAACCAATTTTTTGAGCCATACTGCTTCCTTGCTAGCATCACTTGCTGCAATGTACTCAGCCTCTGCTGTACTCTGTGCAATAGATCCCTTCTTTCGGCTTGACCAAGAGATCATAGCGGATCCTAAACTGAAGCAGTATCCAAAAGTACTCTTCCGATCCACTGGGATTCCTGCCCAGTCAGCATCTGCATACCCATGCAAAAATAAACCACCACTGGATGTATATCTCAAACCATAAGTAATGGTCCCTATGAGATATCTCAAGATGTGGTTTGCTACCACCTAGTGTCTTTGTCTCGGTTCAGTCATGAAATGACTCATTGCAATCACTGGATAGCATATATATGGCCTAGTGTGGATCATGTACATCAATGATCCAATCAACTGCCTATACATGGTGGGATCCACCAAATCTGAACCTGTATCAAAATCATGCAACTTCTTTAGGTTGGTAACCATTGGAGTAGACATGGATTTTCAATCCATCATACCAAACCTCTTTAGTACATCCACTGTGTATTTTCCTTGTGCCAAAAATATCTCACCTTGTCTTTTCCACACTTCCAATCCTAGGAACTAATGCATCAAGCCTAAGTCTTTCATCTCGAATCCTAAGGTTAGCTCCCTTTTACACCAGGCTATTAGCCCTTCATTTCCTGTTAGAAAGAGATCATCAACATACATGATTAGTATAACAGGTTGGTTACCTCTTACCTTGAAGTATAAATTTGCATCAACATTACTTTTCTGAAAGCCCAGGATTTTAAGAAAGCCATCAATCCCGTCATACCAAACTCCAGGAGCCTGCTTAAGACCATACAAGGCCTTCCTTAGCTTGCATACATAAGTGCCTTTTTTATACAGTATAAAACCATCTAGTTGTTCCACAAAGACCTCCTGTTCAATCTTTCCATTCAAGAATGTTGTTTTTACATCCATCTGATGTAGTGGCCAACCAAGTACGGAAGCTAAAGAAATAATAGCTCGAATGGAGGTATATCTGGCTACAGGAGAAAAAGTCTCTTCGTAGTCGATTCCTTCTTTTTGAGTGAAGCCTCTGGCTACAAATATTGCTTTGAAATTTTCCACACTTCCATCAGCTGCATGTTTGATCTTATAGATCCATTTGGAAGAAACCACTAATTTGTCTTTTGGCCTTGGCACAATGTCCCAAACATTTTTCTTTATAATAGACCTGTATTCCTCAAGCATGGAATCCTTCCATACTTGTAATTTATATGCTTATTCAAATGAAGAAGGTTCAACATCACTAATGTTTCTCATCAGTGCAACATAGCCTCCAAACCTATGAGGCCTCTTCCTTTCCCTGAAAGTTCCTTTGGGAGAAGGTATCTTTCTGCTTCCTGCACTATTTCTTTAAGCCACCCTGGCTTCCTTTTGGATGGAGGTTCTTCAAGATTTCTTTATAACACTTCAACGGGTTCTAAGGGCTCATTACTTGGCCCTTCACGAGGTTCCTCCCTCTAATCATCCGACTCTTCATTTTCAGAAGAGGGTGAAGCTGGCTGAACCGCTTCTGAATCCTGCTGAAGCTCTCTGGATTTCTTAAATGTGGATTCCTCATGTAAAGTCACATCTCTACTTACCTGTATTTGCCTCTGACTTGGTACATAAATCCTGTAAGCTTTGGAGTTCTCACTATACCCCACAAAAACCCCATTCTTGCCTGAGGGTTCCATCTTTGTCCTCTTTTCCTTAGGGACATGAATATACACAGGACATCCAAATATCGTTAGATGCCCTACTTCAGGTTTGATCCCTAAGAAGACTTCTTTAGGAGTCTTGTCCTTCAAAATAACATGTGGACACCTATTCTGAATATACACGGCAGTGGAGGTACCTTCTTCCCATAAAGAATTTGGAAAATCCTAGTCAAACATCATTGCTTTCGCTGCCTCGCAAATAGTCCTGTTTTTCCTCTCAGCAACACCATTTTGCTGAGGGTTATATGTCATGATGAACTATCTCTTGATTCCTGTTGTCTTGCAAAAATCCTCAAACTGAAGAGATTCAAACTCTCCTCCATTGTCTGTTCTAAGGATTTAGATGTGTTTCCCTATCTTCTTTTCAATAAAGGCTTTATATTCTTTGAATTTATCAAATGTGTCACTTTTAGCTTTAAGAAAATATATCCAACATTTTCTTGAGTAATCATCAATAAAAATGACATAATACAAACAAAAATTGAGTGAGGGAGATGACATGGGACCACATACATCAGAATGAACCAGATCTAAGATGCCCTGAGCTCTGTTGTCACTACTAGGAAATTCTTTCTTTATATTTTTACCTAGCATGCATCCCTTACAAATTTCATTTTTACTAA
>ML778856.1:578357-635216 GCA_009831015.1 Picea engelmannii | reverse complement strand
GATAGTGAAAAGGAAACCCCCTTTATATCACTACACTTGGGTTTTATTTACAAGAGACTTAGAAGCACAATATGGGAAATTTTGGGAACATGACTACTTCAGTCAATTGAAAATAATCAAGAACTTGGGTGATATTGAAGATTATAATTCATAATTCCAGGTATTGGCCGCAAGGGTGGATAGCATAAGAGACATACACTTGTTGGAATCTTACATGGGTGGATTAAAAGAAGACATTAAATATGAGATTTTATGAAGACAACCTACAAATATTGTGGAAGCTATGAAAATGATCGTCATATTCATGTCAAAAATAAGGCTACACATAAGTCTAACATTGGAAGCATAGCTCATTTTGGGAGTAATAATACAACCATACCTCAACTAACAAGGTTGAAACCTCAAAAAATGGATGAAAGAAGAGTAAAATTACTATGTTTCAATTGTGACAACAAGTATAGTAAAGGGCATAAATGCAGTGAGAAGAAATCATTCTTCATAGATTGTGAAGAGGAAGAATATAGTGCACCTAAACCAACAAGGTTGACACCTCAACAAATGGATGAAAGAAGAGAAAAAGTAATATGTTTCAGTTGTGATGGCAAGTACAATAATGGGAATAAATGTGGTGAGAATAAATTATTCTACATAGACTCTGAAGATGAAGAAGATCAAGAACAGGAACTATCACAAAGCCTAGATCTAGAAGTTACTACAAAAATATATTGTCATGAATTGGTTGACATCATTACTCCACAAACCCTCAAGATACAAGGATACATCAAAAAGAAAAAGGAAACAATATTGTTTGATTCAAATAGCACCCATAATTTCATCAATTACAAATTAGCAAAATGTCTCAATTGCTTTGTATATCTTGCACCATAGTTTCAAGTAATGATTGCAAATGGAGGTACCATAAATTGTTTAGGGAAATGCCATAGTATTAAGCTCAACATAGGGGTGTAATTTCTGGATAGCCCCATGATTTCCATCCAAATGGGGGGCGTTGATGTTGTATTAGGGGTCCAATGGTTGCAATCATTGGGAATAGTGGACTTTTATTTTCAAAATATTTTCATGATATTTTCCTCAAATGGAAAGGAAATTGAGCTTTAAAGGTATCCAAGGGAAACCCTCTAAAGTGATAATCTCTAATAGCATGAAAAAAATAATCAAAAAGGGACACTAGGGTGTAATTGCACAATTGTTCTCACTTGATGTTCAAACATCTATAGCCCTTACTCCATCAGATCTCAAAATAACTATCAACAATAATTCCAAGGTATTTGGTGAAATTCCTAAGGGTCTTCCACTTGCTTGAGATCATGACCATGCTATTTATTTGCAACCAGGAAGTGTACCACCTAACATTAGGCCTTATAGGTATCCATATGCATAGAAGAATGATATTGAGCACATTATCCAAGAAATGTTAGAGGCTGGGATCATTCAACAGAGCCAAAGTTCATTCTCTTCACCAATGGTGTTGGTTACAAAAAAGGATGGTTCATGGCCTGTGTTTCTAGATTATAGAAAACTAAACAAAATGACCATCAAAGATAAGTTTCCTATCCTTGTCATTGATGAATTATTAGATGAATTACATGGAGAAAAAATATTTACTAGGTTGGATCTTCATTCGGGATATCATCAAATCGGAATGAGGTAGGAAGACAATCCTAAGACAACTTTTAGAACACATGAAGGTCATTATAAGTTTTTGGTTATGCCATTTTGACTGACTAATGCACCTTCAACAATTCAAAGCTTGATGAATTATATTTTCAAGCCCTTCCTTATAAAATTTGTGTTAGTATTTTTTGATGACATACTAATCAACAAAACAACTTGGGAAGAGAACATACAACATTTTGACAAAGTATTACAACAATTGGAAGAGCAACAAATTTATGCAAATCCTTCCAAGTGTGCCTTTGGGGTTCAAGAAGTGGAATATTTGGGTCATATTGTATCCCATGAAGGTGCAAAAGTGGACCCTAACAAAATTAAATCTATAATAGGTGCAAGTTTGTCAAGAACTATGGTAAAATAGAAACACCATTAACAAAATTACTAAAGAAGGAAGCATTTTCTTGGAATGAAGAAGCAACCAAAGCTTTTGAAAAACTTAAGGAGGCTATGTGTACAAATCCTGTCTTGGCTACACCTGACTTAAAAAAAACATTTTTTGTGAAGTATGATGCCTTAGGCCATGGAATTGGTGCAGTTTTAATGCATGAAGGAATTCCCCTTGTCTTTGAAAGCAATCAACTTAAAGGAAAAAAACTTAGTTAAAACCATTTATGAAAAATAAATGTTGGCCATACTACATGTAGTTCATAAATGACACCCCTACCTAATAGGAAGACACTTCAAGGTAAAAATAGATCATTAAATTTTGAAGTACTTATTGGAGAAAATATTATCTTCATAAGAGAAACAAAAATGGGTTACAAAGATGTTGGGTTATGACTTTGAAATTATCTACAAAAAAGGAAAACATAATGTTGTAGCAGATTCCCTTTTCAGAAAAGAAGAAGAAACAAAAGGTTCACTATGTGTTATTTCTAACCCACAATCTAATTGGGTAGAAGAAGCAAGGATAGAATGGAATCAAGATCAAAAGATATGTAATATCATTCAACAACTACATGAAGACCCCAGTTCAGTAGATAATTTTGCATGGAAGAATGATTTTCTATGGTATCGTGATCACCTCTACTTATGTAATAATTCCCAACTCAAATAGAAGATCCTTTTGGAATTGCACACATTCCCTATAGGGGGGCACTCAGGATTCTTGAAAACATACCACATGATCAAGAACGATTTTTTTGGGGAAGGTCTTAAAAATGATGTTCAAAAGTTTGTTTTTGAATGTTTGGTCTACCAACAGAATAAGGGAGAGACAATCAAGACCCAAAGTCTCCTACAACCATTATCTATACCAAGCCAACGTTGGGAAGAAGTTTCCATGGATTTTATTACAGGTTTACCCAAATATGAAGGAAAGAATGTCATCATGGTAGTAGTGGATCAACTAACAAAGTATGCCCATTTTTTCTCTCTTTCTCGTCCTTTTAAAGCAAGTACATTAGCAACAACATTCATGGAAATAGTTCAAAAAATACATGGAGTCCCCAAGATTATTGTAAGTGACAGAGACCCAATTTTCATGGGAAATTTTTGGAATAAATTATTTTCTTGTTTGGGTACTCAATTGGATCATATATCATCTTACCACCCTCAATCTGATGGGAAAACTGAGATTGTGAATAAATGTATAGAAGGATATGTTCGTTGCTTTGCATCTGATAAATATACATATTGGGTCAAGTGGTTTCCCTTGGTAGAATGGTGGTACAATACATCCTTCCATACTTCATAACAAATGTCCCCATTTCTAGACCTTTATGGATATCGTCCTCCATCCATCGTCATGAGACATTCTCCTCGGAGGGTCCTATGTGGACTAGTAGGAGGGAATGTGGACTTCATACTAACGTACCTTAGATGATCATATGAAGGAACCGAGACATTGGTTTCACGAGGAAACCTCGATATGTCTTGGGGGACATTGGCTCCATGAGAGAACCTCGACGTGTCCTAGAGAAGACATTGGTTCCATGAGTGAACCTCAATATGTCTTAGACACGTCTTCCATGAGGGAACCATGAGATGTATAATATGGACACGGTTCATGAGTGAATCCTAAGGTTGGACACTTCAGGATATTTGGGTGTCTAGTATACATTCATGTACCCAAGGAGAAAAAGACTAATCTAGAACCTTCAGACATAAAGGGTACATTTGTGGGGTACAATGAGTCTTCGAAGGCATACTAGATATAAATCCCTAGTCAGAGACAGATTGAGGTGAGCAAAGATGTTACCTTTTAGGAGGAGGTAGCCTTTAGGATATCTAGAGGATCTTACAACGAGATTGATAGTGAGAGACATTAAGAGATGGTTCCTTCTCCCCCTCACTCTCCAACAGTTTAGGGGGAGACAATTGAGCCTATTGATCCAATTGATCCCGTTGATCATGTAGCTCCAATTGATGTTCCCAGAAATATTGTAGTAGATTGGAAGATACCTTCATGGGCTCATCAGACTCTGCAAGAGGAAGAAGGACATGCAACTCCTCATGGTACCTTTCGAGAGAGAAAGAGACCTAAGGGATATTCTTGATATGATGAAACTATGAGCCACATCATTGATTCTGAGCCTTCCTGTTATGAGGAGGCATCTAATCAACTAGTAAGGAGAGATGCCATTATGGAGGAGTATCAGTCCATCATGAAGAATGATGTGTGGGATATTGTTCCGAGACTTGAGGGGAAGTCTATAGTGACTTCCAAGTGGATCTATAAGATAAAACAAACAACTGATGAAAGAATCAAGAAACACAAAATAGAATTTGTTGCTATAGGATTTTCTTGGGTGGAGGGAATAGATTATGAGGATACATTTTCTCCTATTTCTTGATACACTTCTACACGGATGATTATTTCCATTGCAAAATCCATGGGTTCGAGACTACATCATATGGATGTGAAGACAACCTTTCTCAATGGAGAGATTGAGGAATAAGTATACATCGAGCAACCAGATGGTTTCATGATACATGAGAAGGAGTCTCATGTGTGCAGGTTGAAGAAGGTTTTCTGGACTCAATAAGGTACCTCAAGAGTTGCATACAAGGATTGATGGATACATGATGAGTTTGGGATTCAAAAAAAATGTTGTTGATCCCATCCTATAATACAAGACTGTTAATGGTGAGTCCATGATTTTGGTCCTCTATGTTGATTGTTTATTCCTCACTGGTACAAAGAGCCTTATTATTGAATGCAAGTATGCATTGGACTATGAGTTTGAGATGAAGGACCTTGGTATTATGCACTACTTCTTGGGACTAGAGGTGTGGCAGAGAACTAATGAGATCTTCTTGAGTCAAGAGAAGTACACAGTTGATATATTGAAGAAGTTTTGGATGCTAAACTATAATCCCATGGATACACCAATGGTGATGAATCTGAAGAAACTAAGTGTGTCTTCTTTCGATTCCGACAAGATCAATCCAACCCTGTACAAAAATATGATTGGATAATTGATGTAGTTGGTTAACACCATACCAAATATTTTCTATGCGGTGATTACATTTAGCCAGTTAATGAGTGAGTCGAGATAGACACACTAAATTACTATGAAGCATGTGTTGAGATACTTGCTAGGCACAGTTGGACATGGTATGAGATATACTTCTATTATTGACATGATATTGTAGGGATATACTGACTTTGATTGGGCAAGGAGCGTAGTGGACAGGAAGAGCACCTCTGGGCATTGCTTCACTTTGATATCTACCATGGTTTCCTAGTGTAACGTGAAACATAGTTATGTGGTTTTGAGCACCTCATAAGCAAAGTACATTGCATTGAGTGTGGAAGTCCACGAAGTAGTGTGGCTTCACAAGATCCTTGAAAATTTATTTTGACATGTGTTGGATTCCATCGTTATTCATTGTGATAACCAAAGTTGTGTGAAGTTCTCAGAGAATCCATTGTTTCATGAAAAATCGAAACACATTGATATCAAGTACCATTACATACAAGACATTGTGTAGAGGAAGATAATACTGGTGCATTACTTTCCTACAGATGAAAAGGTTTTTGATGTTCTTACCAAACCCTTATCGGGATGAAGTTCGAGTACTTTCGTGACAAACTCGGTGTGGTAGAAAATGTCTCCCTCGCTGAGAGGGAGTGTTGATGTTTGCAACTTATAGATGTTGATATTATGGTAGTTGTGGGAGGTATTAACCTCCATGTGTAACCCTGACAAGAATAGAATATTTCGGGAAGCAAGAAGAAACCATAAAGCATGGATAATAACCCTAGGAGGCAAGTCGGCTCAAGAGAATATTTATTATTGAGTTTTTAGCCTCCAGAAAGAGAAGTCATCCCAGACAGCTAAGGAGAAACAATATAAATATAATGTGCCAAAGATCATTTGGTACACATATCTTGTAACTATAGAAATACAATAGTGCACACTGAAACTAGGTAAGTGCGCAAGTCTAGAGAGTAGGTGCAACTGCATCTACTACAACCTGTATTCTTGGTTTAGGCTTGGAATTTCTATTGGTTATGTTTTCGACTTTCTTCCTTGTGTGCTACCTCTAGAGAGAGGTACACTACATTCATTGGCTATTAGGCCAAGGGTTTACTTCCAAAATCATTCTTTGTTAAGGGTAAGGTGCTCGGGGGTGGCTTCGGTCTATGGTTGGGTGATAATATTTATATATTGTCTATGGTTAAATGAGAACATCTATTGTTTCTAAAAGGTTATGGGCCCACACTATCTTAAGACAATATAACCGCTAGAAGATATATTGGGAGGATTTTCTTAGTTACATTTGCAGTTGCAGTCATTTTTTTCTGCAGCAACGAAACCCTAACCCTCTTGTTGAAGAACCTTAAGTGAAGTGATTGACCTAATTTCTGGATAGCCTAGTGTGCCCTAACCCAATTCACCTCCTGGTACTCTCAGCAAGTTAATACATCAAGTTTTAGTTTTTGGTCAAAGTCAAAGGTTGACCAAGTCAAAGAAGTCATGAATTATTCTATGAAAGTTAGAAAACAAGTAGGGGCTTCTAACTTTAGAGCATGGAAGATGAGGGTTAATCTCATCCTTGACAATAATAAAGTGTTGGATATCATGAAAGGAAAGATCGTGGAACCACAGTTTGAAGAAGGAAAAGAGAAGGAACCTCAGAACATTGCCATTATGGAGAAGTTCAAGGACAATGACATCAATTCCATGAGTATCATAGTGGAATCTGTAAAAGACCACTTGATACCCTACATATTTCATCTTGACTCATCTAATAACATGTATGATTCCCTAACTAACCTCTTCTCAGTTAGAAACATTGGACAAGTAATGAGTCTAAAGAATAATCTCTGTGACATAAAAATGAATGATGATAACATCATAACATCATACTTTGTGAGAATCTCTCAGATAAGAGATCAACTACAAGCTATTGAAGAAATCATTTCAGAGAAGGAACTAGTAAATATAGTACTCAATAGTCTTCCCAAGACATGGGATTCATTTTCCGCAAGCATGAACACAAGGAAGGAGTATCCCACATTTGAAGAACTTTGGACTTGCTATGCACAAGAAGAATCAAGGATTAGTGAAAAAGAGAAATTCCAAAGGAAAGATGATGATCAAGCCTACACAACAAAGTTCAAGAAATTCAGGAATAAGAAGAAGTTTGACTCAAGGAAGAAACCAAATCAAGAGAAAGATATGTCGAAAATATGGTCACTACAAGAGTCATTGTCTTGAGTTAAATAAAAGGAAGGAAACACACGAAACATCAGTTGTCAAATAAAGGGAACCCTCAAAGAAGGCAAAGTAGGATAAAACAAACTTCTTCTTCTAAAACAAGGTAACAATATTCTTCATATTTCTTGTACATACCATGTTTACATAGTTTCTGTACATATCTTGCATATCTATTTCTTATAATATAAGATATTCAAGTGAAAAAATACTTGTGGAATAATAACAAGATAAGGATTTCTATCATGATAACTACAAGTCAAGCAATACACATGAAAAGATGAGGTACATTGACAATCCTTGGTAACAATTCCTGTGGAAGCTATTACATAAGTAACAATTGCAAGATAAAGCTGAAATCATAATCAAACTTGAAGAAACCTAGAAGAAGTAAAAACAAAAAGAAGTCAACAATCAAGAGGAAATTAGAAAAAGACTTGTGACACTTTGCAGAAGGCAATAAGGATGCAGACAAAAGCGTGGAATCTCTTAGATGGAGGGAGCAGATTATATAATTCCAAAAGAAGAGCATGAATTCATGCATGAAGCAAGGATTAGGAGGGAGATAATACTAAATAATATGATCCATCGAGGATTATGAAGTATATGTCTATGTTCCAATTGAAAGTAACAACCATGATAAATAGTACGTGCTCAGTTTGACTCTAGAAGAAGTCTTCTTTGAAAATAATCCTTAAAGTATCCTTGGTTGTCCATCTACATCCATGATCCTATGATGAAAGGAAGAAGTTGGAATCTTTAGGGCATGGAATCTATAGAAGACTCCATGGACCCCAGAGCTAAATTGAAACATGAGGAAGAACATGATTATTCCAAGAAAGAAAGAAAAGTCAGAACAACCAGTTATTATACTGAGAATCACAAGACTACCAACTTGGTTTGAACCCACTAGAAGCAATCAAGCAGAAGTAATGGAAGATATGATGAAGAAAAATATATGTAAGAAATTGTGAAAAAGGATTATGAATGGAAGCATTGCGAGATTCAAAACTAGAGGTTCTTCCAAAAGGAGGAGAAGACTATGATAACAACTTGTTCCAGTAAAACAAATATACCTCTATCTGAGCTATTATATCTCTTGTAGTATCCATGGATTGAAGTTTACATTAGTTGGTTGTAAAAGAGTATTCTTCCCAATAAGAGCACTTGAAGAAGAATCTTATGTAAAGCAATCTCAATTTTTTGAGGTATACCAGAAAGAGACCCATGTATGCAGATATAAGAAGACCTTGTATGGATTCAAACAACTTGATGCAGAGTATCTCATATATAGCAGAAGCACGGTGAAAAATTTCTATGACAGAGATATCATAATAGTTACTCATAATTCCGAGATGATGGATTGTTAATCCATGGAAAACTCTCATGATGACAAAACTAGTGCTACTTGGATATGTTTCAATTTGAGCCTTGCCACGATGTCATGAGCTAGAGGTAAACAAAAGTGTTGAATTTGACCATGATATATATTGTAATGATCAGAGATACATGAAGCCTTCTGAGAAAACCAATGGACCAAAGTACATTTAGATCAAGCATTACATTCTTTGTGATGAAGTTCAGAAAAGAGAAGTGGTTCTCCAATATATCTCCACAGATGAGCAGATAGAAGATATTCTGGTAAAACCTCTGTCCAAGATGAAAGGTTTGCAACATGGGGCTCGCGGAGAAAACTTCCTTATTGAAAAAGGAAGAGATTACTCCGAGGTTGGGAGGGAGCACTGATGTGTTATTGATTTATGGGCAGTCATTTTTCGGTTCAAAAAATGGTCCAGGATGAGCAGTTCCGTTCTAGTTTGGAAAGTGGTTTGAGATTTCTGATGGACATGCGTTTTCCATTTTGGAAAATGTTCTAGATCGGAAAATCATTTTCATAATGAAAATGGTTCGATAGATTTCCGATGTACCATAGACAATGATTCCCCTTGTGTCCAGTGTGGGGAAATGGTCTAGGAAAGTCATTCCTCTTGGAATTCAGACTGAGTAGTGGTCAAGTAGAATGGTCCGCCTCACCGAGCAATCATTATTTTGAAGTTCAAAGTTGTGAGCAGTTTTGAAGAATGGTATGTTTTGGAGGTTGGTGCAGGACAACCATTTCCATTAGGAAATGGTCCAGACAGTCATTACCTAGGGAAGACTCATTCTATCCAGGTTGCACTATGTTTAGTGCCAGAGGAATGGCTAATTTAGGTGAATGGTACAAGTTCAACAATCAGGGACATACATTTCCTAGGCCAAACTCATTCTCTCCAGGTTACACTATGACTAGTGTCTGAGGAATGACCCAGTTAAGTGAATGGTCTAGGCTCATAAATCAGGGACAATTATTCTTATATGCTTGAGAATAATAGTCCAGATAGCCCATGGTTGATGTTTTACTTTCTGAGGGCAGATGCTCTTCCAAATCTCACAGATGTGAGTGGAAGAATGACCCAGATGACTCAATTTATATCATGATATTTTTTTTTTCTGTGCAGGTTGATATCAGATGATATGATTACTATGGAGGTTGTATGACTCTAGACAATAGATGTATTCTATTGTGGTGGATGTGTTCCACTGGTTGTGACTATGTGTCACTGATTAATTAGTCGTGTGCTACTTGGTGTGGTAGTGTACCACTAGATAGTAGTTGTGTACTACTATGGATAGACACAATTGTGTTCTATTGAATGACATTGTTATGATTTCCGTGTAGACTATGAGTAGTGTTGAAAATGATTATCAATTGGAGGGATAGTTAGTGTGCTAGTGGACAGACATTCTCTAGGCGAAAAATGGTCGAGGACATTTATTCTTCTAGGACGTATGTATGGATTAGAAGAATATTCATTGTAGCCCATGGCATGGCTTCTAGAATCTGTTGAAATAGTTATTCTTCTAGGACATATGTCTAGATTAGAAGAATGATTCTTGCATCATTCTGTAGAGTGAATGACTTATTCAATATCATGGCTGATTACTCAAATGGAGTATGGCTTCGAGAGATGATAGAATTGATACTATCATATGATATTGATAATGATGAGGGTGCTTGTGATCTAATCATGAGATAACCTGTATGGCTATGATGATGCTACCGATTGAATGGTATGTTTGTGCTCAAGACCATTTCTTTCAATACCTCCCTAGCTAGGATGGAGTGTTCATATTATGGTAGCTGCGGGAGGTATTAACCTCCATGTGTAACCCTAAAAAGAATAGAATATTCTAGGAAGCAAGAAGAAACCCTAAAGCATGGATAATAACCCTAGGAGGCAAGTAAGCTCAAGAGAATATTTATTATTGAGTGTTTATCCTCCAGAATGAGAAGTCATCCCAAACAAGTAAGGAGAACAATATAAATATAAGGTGCCAGAGCTCATTTGGTACACATATCTCGCAACTGCAGAAATACAAGAGTGCTCACTGAAACTGGGTAAGTGCACAAGTCTAGAGAGTAGCCGCAGTTGCAACTACTGCAACCTATATTCTCGGTTTAGGCTTGGACTTTATATTGGTTATGGTTTGGAATTTCTACCTTGTGTGCTAGCTCTAGAGAGAGGTACGCTACATTGATTGGATATTAGGCCTAGGGTTTTCTTTCAGAATCATTCTCTGTCAAGGTTAAGGTGCTCGAGGGCGGCTTAGGCCTATGGTTGGGTGACAATATTCCTATATTGTCTATGGTTAAACAAGCACATATATTATTTCTAACACTAGAGACATTCTCCATATCGTACTCCTCTGTGAATGACTTGAGTTGATTTGTGAGGACACTTATTCGAGAAGTATAAGTGGGTTTGGGATTATAGACCAATGTTGCTTGTGGAGAGAACATGAGGAAACGTCCCTTGCAGAGAGCACATGAGGACACATCAAGGGATTTGACCTTGATGTCACACACTATGGGGAGTTGACCCTAGTGTTTCTAGAGGGAGTAACCCCTAGAAGTATAGATTGTACTCCTATGTGACTAAGTTGAGTTGATCTATGAGGACAATTATTTGAGAGGGATAAGTGGGTTTGGGTTTATAGCCCAATGTCCCTTGTGGAGAGCACATGAGGAAACATCCCTTGTGGAAACACATGAGGACACATTAAGGGAGTTTACCTTGACGTCTCACACCATGGGGAGTTGAGCCTAGTGTTTCTAGAGGGAGTAGCCTCTAGAAGTCCACATGGGAGTGCCATCTGTGATAGACATTTTGCTACTACGATGGTTGTGCACCACTGACGGAGACTGTGTGTCTCTGGACACTAGTTGTGTGCTACTACAATAGTTGTGTACCACTGGTAGTGACTATGTGTCATTAGATAGTAGATGTGTGCTACTAGTAGTGGTTGTGTAACACTGGACAATAGTTGTGTACTACTATGGATGAACACAGTCGTGTTCTATTAGATGGCATTGTAGTAGATGTATGCTACTAGTTGTTTTTCATGGAGACTACTAGATCACTTGGAGCAACTTTGTGTTTCTTGATCACAGAGACTGTGATGGATGCTTCGAACTACCAATGGCATAGTAGTAGTTGTGTGCTACTAGTTGATTACATAGTAGTCAATGGACTACTAGATGAAGAAATCATGGAAAGAGACCTCCCTAGCTAAGAGGGAGTGTTGATATTTCAACATCGAGAAAACCTTCTACTAGATTAGGTTGTAGACCAAGGGTGATGGGATACATTTATCACAAAGGTGCACTTGTGGTAAATGGACCCAGGTGTAGTACTTCCTTGATCATGACAAGGAATAATATGGACTTGAGGTGCTTTCCACATGTCAATTAGCATCGGGCTGACATTCACTCATAGGTGTGTACCTGTGGTGAACGACCCTCATGTGGTATTTGTCCTAGTCATGGTGATTTGACAAGGAATGATAAAGACTCAAGATGATATATGATATCAGATGCGGACCTAGAGTGATCCTAATCTCAGAGAGATTTAATTGGCTCAGAGGGAGAGCCGCAAAAGGAGTTTCCCCTCAGTTCAGGTGGGAGAGAGACATCTCCCAAGACTGACAAACAAGTGTCATGATTCTAGGGTGAAGTTTGTATACTTCAAAGACAAGATTTGGCATGATAAAGAATGTTTCCCTCATTGAGAGGGAGTGTGTAATACCCCTAGGCCGAACCCAACTGTAAATGTAAATGCAAATGTACTTAAGCTAGTGAGTTGTTTGATATAATTTTTGTATGAACCTTCCATGGTATAGTGCACACATGTACTACACACTAAAATGATGAAGTGTTCACATTCTAGGATACTGCGCGCAAAAAACTTAAGTGCGTGCGATTTTGAGGCCATCGAGCCTTTGTGTATATGTTTTGTTTTATAGCTTAGTGAGCCAGTTATTATAAGCTAGGAGGCTTATGTGTGGAATTAGGCTAGAGATCCTAGTTTCTAAAGGCCACTGAGCCTATTTTTGTATATGTCTTATCATTAATATAATACATCGTTGCATGTAGACCACCCATGACAAAAGAGTATGGGGGACTAAACTCCACTAGTTAGGGAAAGGGGGGGCTAAAAGTTAAGGATAAGGGGCTAAGCTAGGGAGCTTAATCCAAAAAGGAATATTATATTAATATTCCTTAAAGTATAAAGTATGGATAATTATTTTATCCTAAGTTCTAAGGATGGGGAAAAGTGGGCCAAAGTAGCTCTCAACCTGACAAGTGTCAAGTTGGGAACATGCATACATATAGTTTGGACTTAGTTAATTTTCCATTCATTCATTCATTCCATCATCATGCACTCATTCATTTAACTGTCCTCTGTACCTTCCTATACATGTATCCATACCTATATATGTATCTGTATCCGTACCTGGTTAACTTGGGAGCTGGACTGAATAAGTGGGTTGTCAGGCCCGTGGGATATTGAAGAGGCGAGTTGTCAAGCCCGTGAGAAATTTCTCTCTGGGTGAGAGAATTGTTGGGAATTGATTTCCTAAAGGTGCCAAGCTTCAAATACAAGACTTTGAGACTTCCTATTCAGTCTTTTGTTGAAGCCCAGAAAGGAAGTGGGGCAGCCGAAGGACTGCTGAGTAAAGAAGGGGCACACTTCCTGGGGTGGGACATGCATGTGGGGAATGAGGGACTCAAGGACGTTAGTCTGAGTTGGCACCTGTGACAGATTATTTCCTGTTGTTTGAGATACATCAGCCTGGTTAGGAATCCCTTTACCCGGGTGGAGTTTAGTCCCGGATTGTGGGTGACCCACTATTGAGAGTGATGAGCAACATGGTCTAAGGATGGGAGGTTCGTGGAAGGTATGCACATAGCTAGTCATATTATTACCAAGATAAGTTTCAATTGTGTGCTAAATTAAATGTTGCATTATTATTTATGTGTTTAATTTTATAGTTTTTTCTTGGGTGTGGTTTATACCTGTATTTAAATTTATGGGTATTTCCTATCTATGCTGCATGTATATGTTTACTGTTATTTCTGCATGAATCTGTGCATTTACAAAATGTAACTGTCTATTTTAAGTTTTATATATAAAGTTCTGCAAGAGATTCTGTGTGTATATGTTTTAATTTGCATATAGTTCAAAAATTTTATGTGGCATAGCCCAGTTGGATGTTGGGGATGTTGCAATATGGTATCAGAGCATGAAATATTTTTGGTGGCATGACTCGACCTAGGTGGACGAGTATGTTACAATATGGTATTAGAGCTCCAGTTTTCAACACTAAGCCTGGATGGGCCGAGAAGGTTGAGTTGAAGCAAAATTTCACAGAGAATTGATTTCAAAGTGGCCAAATTTCAAGCTATAGAGCGTCCATGGTAAAAATTATAAGTAATTGCGTGGAATTGGGAAAATCCCCAATTTATGTTGTTAAATTCATGGGGAAATTGAGAAATTTGGCCAAGTTGTGAGATATTCCTAATTTAATATCTGTTCTAGAAAATTTAGACCTGAAATTGGTCGAATTTGAAGTTACAGAGAAGCCATGACAGATGGAGCGAGATTAGTTGATTAAAATTCTCAATTAGTGAATTGAGTTTGGAAAAAAAAAATCGTTCCAGAAATGTCAACCAACAACGATTTGTTGTTGCAGAGGTTGAATTGGTGTTATCGGGGTGAAATTGAACAAATTTCATAGTTGCATAATGTCTATGGTGAAAATTGGGAATTGTTTTGGCAAAAGCCCCAATTTCTGCAGTGGAATTCACGAGGAATTGATGCACATAAAAATGAATGTGTGCACTAAAAATGAATGATGCGCAGTGAAAGGCTTGGGATGTGTGGAAAATAAGGGTGCGTGGCTATGTGCACTAGATTTTGTGTTGTACGGTGCAAAGTGGCAATGCATGGAAAATATTGGCGTGCGAGTCTGCGCACTTAAATTTGGCGTTGTGCAGTGCAAAGTGGTAATGCGTAGAAAATATTGGTGCGCGAGTCTACGCACTTAAATTTGGCACTGCGTGGTGCAAAGTGGTAATGCATGGAAAATATTGGTGTGCGAATATGCACACTTAAATTTGGCGTTGCATGGTGCAAAGTGGTAATGCACAGAAAATATTGGCACGTGAGTCTGTGAACTTAAATTTGGTGATGCACGGTGCAGAGTGGCAATGCGTGGAAAATATTGGTGCGCAGGTCTGTGCACTAAATTTAGCATTGCACGATGCAAATTGAGTGGCAGATGCATAATACTGGAACGCACGGTGTGCACACATGTAATAATGATGCGTGTGATGTGCACAATATTGACAGAGCAAAGAGGAATTTTGTTGGTGCGCGCACAATGTGGGTATATGTTGTCGTGTGACAATTTAATTAATGGTGTGTGTGGAGTACTGGTGCACAGTGGGGGCGTACTAAACTTTGGAATGGTGTAGCATGTAAAGTGCATTGCACATGGAATATTAGCATGCGACACAAAAATTTCACGCAACATGTATTGGTGTGTGAACCAAGTTTGTGCGCGGTGGATATTGGCGTGTGACACAAAAGTAGTGCGCACAAGTTATTGGCGTGGCAAAGAAGTGATCCACATTGGTTATAGGTGCACAAAGCATGCGCTACCTTATGGTGTTGCTGCACATGATAGATATGGGTGTACATGTTCAAATTTGTGCAGGTGAAGTCATTTGGATGGTGTACAACAACATAAAACTAGTGAATTTCTGTGACATTTTACACTATTTGAAGGTCATCTTTTTGCAGTGTGTTTTTGAGGCCCTAAACAACGTTTTTAGCTACTCAAAAGCCCCTAGAATAGAGTGTAACAAGGAACACTTTGTCTCTACATTCCAAATGAAAGATCTTGAAGAGATATTTCTAATGGTGTAAACCATTCATCAAATAGATCTTTTGTGAGGAAGTTATGGAACAAACAATGGAGGGTAAATTTTAAGACCCAACTAACTTCGAAGGGCCATAACTTTCTGCTCAAGACTCAAAATTGAGCATGGAAGCATGCGTTGGAAAGGTATTGGACAATAGATATAATTATTCACCTAGAAAATTGATATGGGTATTTAATTTTCAGGAAATCAGAAGAAATAATTATGATGCATTATTGAACCAAAATGGTTCATATTTTCATGAAATTGTTGAAATAGTTATCATGACAAAGTTTTGTTGGCTGCACATTTTGCATAGTTAACAACAACTAGATCAGATCAGAATCAACATGGAGTGTAGAGGAATGGAAGATGCATAGGGGGCTTATAGCTAGGAAGATGAGATGAGAGGGATGGATGTCCACATGGGCATTGAAGGAACAAACTTCAATGGACATGGAGAAGGAAGGGATGAAAACATGAATATGGTAGAGACCATTAAAAACTTGCAGAAGTATGTCCAAAGCCATAAAGCTGATAATGAAAGGATTATGAAATCCAAGGAGCAGTAGAAGGACTTCAACATGAAGTTAATGCAGAGCTTGAACATAATAGCAAATAAATTGGATAAGGAGAGTGGATTAAGCAAATCAGTAAGTCACAGGTCTCCTGTTGGGAAAATAAGAACAATAAGTGTTAGCAAAAATCACCATCACTCCCCGAGGCATTCCAATAAGAGAGCAATCAACATCTCAAGTCCATCCCTTGTTAGGAAGAATAAGAGGTCTGGGGTGGATGAGCGACAAGGATAAATAAACAAAATCAAACCTCCTACATTTGATGGTGAGCACAAGAAGGATAAAGATGCAGAGACATGGCTGTTGGGCATCATAAATTATTTTTAATTGCATAATTATTCTTCTCACATAGAAGGAAGAATTGCTATCTATCAACTCAAGGGAAAGGAATCCATGTGGTGGGATCAACTTGTGTAGGTGCAACACATTAAAGTGAAAAATGTTACTTGGAGGGAATTCAAGAAGTATTTTGAAAACAAATACTTGACTAAGAGATACTATGACAAGAAAATGAAAGAGTTCTTTGAACTCAAACTTGGGAGTATGACCATATATGAATATGAAAGAAGGTTTTTAGAACTGTTGAAGTATATTTCTTTAATCAAGGATGAGACGGTTAAGATTCAGAGGTATTTGAGTGGATTTCCATCATTAATTAGTGAAAAAATACAATATGATGATCCCAAAACATTGGAGGAGACCATAACGCGAGCTAAATGCCTATATGATAAAAAAAAATCAAGGCCAACTTTCTAAAAATATTGGGAAGACATGAAGAAATTCAAGATGGTTTTGAGGAAGAAGGGGACTAAGACACCATTCTTCATAAATAATCCTTAGGGACAATCAACTTCTAGAGAACCTCGAATGATGGAGACAGGGGGTCAAAGGCCAAGGCAACCACCTATTCAATGTTGGGGTTGTAAAGGAGATCATATGTATAGAGATTGTCCTCATAGAGGTGAAAAAGTGAGGACTGTTCACAATGTACAACAAGATGAAATAGTGGAGGACATGGGTATAAGTGTACCAAGGATCTATGCAACCCTAGACAACAAGAAAGAAGAGTATCAGTCACATATGATTGAAGTGGAAGGTATGATAAACAACCAAACCATTACTATTTTAATTGATTCAGGAGCTAGTCATAGTTATATAGATCCTAAGATGGTGGAAAGTTTGCATTTTCCAAGAATCAAGCATGGAAAATATTGGTTGGTGCAGCTGGCTACCGAAGCCAAAATAAAAGTTAATGAGATGGTTAAGTCTGACATGTCTTATGGACATGAATGGACTGAACACCAGGGAAGATTTGGACATCTTTCCTTTAGGTTCCTATGACTGTCTAATTGGGATGGATCGGTTGGACCAACATCATGCTATCCTAGAATGTCATAAAAATGAATTTACTTGCTTGTATGAGGAAGGGAACCTAAGGACAATGTAGGGAATTCCCATGGCAGTAACCATCAGAGAAATTTCAGCATTGCAGCTGAAGAAATGTTACAGAAAAGAGTGTCAAATATTTGCAGCACATATGGAAGAGACACCTAAATATAAGGTGTCAAATATTGAAGATTATGCAGTCCTAAAAGAGTTTGAATATGTTTTTAAGGAAATACCATGATTACCCCCTAAAAGAGACATTGATTTCTCCATAAATTTGATGCCTGGAGAAACTCCAGTATCCAAGACTCCTTACAGGATGAGTACACGAAAATTGAAGGAGTTGCAAATGCAACTTGAAGAGATTCCTAAGAAGGGGTATATATGCTCAAGTGTGTCACCTTGGGGTGCCTGAGTTTTATTTGTGAAGAAAAATGTTGGAACATTGAGACTTTGCATTAACTTTAGGCAGCCGAACAAGGTAATTGTAAATAATACGTATCCTTTGCCAAGGATCGATGACCTCTTTGATCAGTTGAAAGATGCAAAAATATTCTCCAAGATTGATCTTAGGTCGGGTTACGTCAAGTAAGAATTAAAGAATAAGACATCAACAAGACTTCTTCCAGAACAAGGTATGGTTATTATGAGTTCACAATGTTGCCATTTGGATTATCAAATGCACCAACTGTCTTCATGTGTTTAATGAATGGTATTTTCAGGGAATACTTAGATAAGTTTGTCATTGTATTTTTAGATAACATTCTTATATATTCTAAATTGGAGAAAGAGCATGAAAAACACTTGAGGATGGTATTACAAGTATTAAGGGAGCATCAATTGTATGCCAAATTGAGCAAGTGCTCATTTTATCAGAAGCAAATTCATTATTTGGGGCATATCATTTCAGAGGAAGGGATAGCAGTGGATCCTAAAAAGATAGAATCCATTAGAGGATGGTCGGTGCCAAAGAATGTGACAGAGGTAAGATCATTCATGGGCCTTGTAGGCTACTATAGGAGATTTATTGAAGGATTCTCAAAGATTGCACACCCATTCACTTCCTTGCAAAAAAAGGGTGTGAAGTTTCAGTGGACATTGAATTGTGAAAAGAGTTTCCAACACTTGAAGCAATTATTAACAAGTGCTCCAATACTAAGGATTGTAGATCCAAATGAACACTTCATTGTATGCACCGATGCATGTAAAGAAGGACTTAGTGGAGTCCTCAGTCAAAATGGGTTTGTTGTATGTTATGAATCAAGGAAGTTGAAGGAGCATGAAAGGCACTATGCCACTCATGATTTGGAGTTGGAAACCATAGTGCATGCCTTGAGGAAGTGGAGGCACTACCTCATGGAGAAAAAGTTTGAGATGAGGACAGACCATAATGGTCTGAAATATTTATTTGATCAACCAACTCTAAATTCCAGGCAAAACAGATGGTTAGAATTTCTCAATGAACATGACTTTGATATAAATCATATCAAAGGGAAAGAAAACAAAGTGGATGATGCACTCAACAGAAGAGTGCATGAGTTTCATGCTACAACCATAAGCATGTACCAATCAGATTTGAAAGACAAAATCATAGAGGCTACAAAATCATATTTGCAATACAAGGAATTAATGGCAAAATTACAGCGAGGTAATTTGCGGTAGAAAAATGAAGACTGTAAGCTAGAAAATGATGAAATTCTCATATACATGAGAAAAATTTATGTACCAAATTCCCATGAATTCAAAAATATTATATTGAGATAAATGCATAATGTACCTTATGTTGGGCACCCAGGTTATCAGAAAACTATTGCAAATGTCAAGAGCCAATATTATTGGGCAGGAATGAAGAAATAAGTTGTTGATTTTATTGCTGAATGTTTGGAATGTCCAAAGGTAAAGGCTGATCATATACACCCAGCTGGTTTGCTACAACAATTACCCATTCCTGAGTGGAAATGGGAAGTTGTAACAATGGATTTCATCACCAAACTGCCCAGAACAAACAAGAAACATGATTCTATCATGGTAGTGGTGGATAAGCTTACTAAAGTTGCCCATTTTATTCCAGTAAATTTCACTCACAAGGAAGCCAACATTGCTGATGTTTATATCAAATAAATTGCTCGATTACATGGTATACCCAAGACAATTGTGTTTTCCAGAGATCCAAAATTTACCTCAAATTTTTGGAAGGGATTATTTAATGGATTTGGAACAAATTTGAATTTTAGTACAACTTATCATTGAGAATTAGATAGAGAAACATAGAGGGTGAATCAAGTGATTGAGGATATGTTGAGGATGTATGTGATGGATAAACCATCAAAATGGGAAGACTACCTACACTTAGTAGAGTTTTTTTTTATAACAATGGGTACCAAACATCTCTAAATATGAACCCATTTGAGGCCCTTTATGACAGAAGGTCAAACACCCCGGTAAGCTGGGATAACCCAACATATAGAGCAGTGGTTGGACCAGATTTTCTCAGGGAAATGGAAGAGAAAATGTTGAAAATAAAATCGAATTTAAAGGATTCCCAAGAAAGGCAGAAACAATATGCTGATAAGGGAAGAACTCACAGGGAATTTAAAGTGGGGGACCATGTATTCTTGAAAAGTGAAGGCCAACAGAAGTTCCCTGAAGTTGGGAAATTGTTCAAAGTTGGCAACTCACTATTGTGGGTTGTTTTAAATCCTAGAGAGGATTGGGCCTGTAGCATACATGCTTGCCTTGCTTTTAGCATACATGTTTGGACTTAGTACATTTGCCATTTGTTGTACCTCTTTTTTCACCTAAATGAGCAAAACAAAGGTGCTTACAAGCTTAGTCGGGTTAGCTAAGAAAGACAATAGTAAAGGAAAGGGTTAGAAGAATAAACATAAAAGACTAAGCTAAGAATTAAACTAGGAAGAAAAAAAAATAATTAAACTATTGTGCATAAGGACATAAGAACAAGAAACAAACAAGACTCATGTCACCAATGGAAAGGATTGTATTAGTGAAAAGAAAACACCAAAGAGAAAGGGGACTTTGGGTCCCTTCTTCCTCCAAGGGAGGGCTCTTGGACCCCCAAGATTGATCTCTTCTTACAACTTGAAAACTTGAAAGAAATGGTGAAAGAATCCCAAGCTAACCCACTCAAAAGGTGATGTGAATTGCCCAAATGGAATGGTGCTAGTATGCTCTTGATGAGAAAAGAGGTTTCCCCAAGATAATAGCAGCAACATAACCTTGCAAAGGAATTCCTTGAAGATGTAGTGCACCCATGGCCTTGTTTTATAGCACCACTTTGAGGTATTGTGAAACCAACTTTTAGTGTGAAAAGGGGTTGTTTAGGGCACCTTTAGGTCTTTGACCAGCCACCTAGACGGATCCAGCCGGATCCAGCCGAGATTTGGATGTCAAATCGTCTTGGAAGTTGAACCAAAAGTGGGTGGGAGTCCGACCAACATCATAAATGCGTCGTTCTCAGGTGTGCGTAGCTTTTAGCGTCCACAGTCGCGCATCATGCACATGTGCGCTTTTCCTGTGTTTCTTGATGGCGCATGTGCACACGCGCCCTGTATAGTCATAGCGCATCCTAATTTTATAACTAGTTGTATAGTTTTGGACCTTTTGGAAATGATTTTTTGGTAATTTTGGTCCATGGGTGAACTAATAGCTATTTGAAGATGCTGGATTCCTGTAACCATTTGCAGATGAAATTTCAGTGATAAAAGATGGCCCCTGATGGATGAGGTTAGGAGCATACAGATAGCTGAAATTCATCAATGTTTCTTCTACTGAGAGTATTGTTGTAAGAAAGAGAAATAGTGAGAGTATCAAGAGTGACCCATTGGAGGGAGAAGGGAACCTGTAGGACCCAAATTTTCGCAAGGTGTGGAAAATAAATTGTGTACATACGAGGCGGGCATGCCCCATGCTCATGTTATGTAACTCAAAAAAGGGTGTTGTACAGTAACTGAAACTGTGTGTTGATGTAGACAACTGCAACGCCCTCGGGGGTGGTTTTGATAAAGGTAGAGGACAATTATGATGAGGAACAATACTATGAACAGTAGGCAATGACACCTGTAAGAAGTATCACAGATTCTATGGCATTGATAGCCCAACAAAGTTAAGAGGTATTTGGAAAATATATGAAAAAACAATTGCAATAGTCACAAAGTAAGACCCACCGTAACATGAGAAAGTGTTGAAGTCGAATGTTATGGGGCTCAATGACAACAGAGAGCAATGATGGTTCTCCCTGTGCCGTCCAAGACTCCTCATTGGAAAGGTAATGAGAGTCAAGATACTGTCGCCCTTCTGGAAACTGTGCTGATATCGACAAAAAAAGGGAGACACGACTCCAAGAAGCAAAGGGCTTTGTGAAATCCACTAGGTGAGGTCAGGAACTGAGGAGGTACATGGACAAATTCAAGATGCATGGAGACTCAAGACTACCCTTGTTTGGGGATATATGTGAAGTATAAGTGGCCACAACCGTTCAACTAGGTCGAGTGGCAGGGGGACAACAAGACATGGGATAAGTTGTGCCAGAGGCGGGACAAAGTGAACAAACTCAGAGAGAAGAGGTAGGTGGCCTGTGGGATACTCGGATTTTATGGACGATGTCAACATGAGTAGGTGATAAGGAATGCCCCAACTAAGGGCGACATGGGTTGTGTTTGCAAAAAAGGAAGAAGGTCGCCAAAGGTGACGACAAAAGCTATGTAAATTGCTGGAAACAACGACTTAATTACAAAAAGAATTAAGAAATCAGTTGGGATAATAATGCAGATACAGAAATAGGTGCCCTAGTGTGAGATGGCTTGGCCTGAGGATGGAACAAGTTGGTTAAAAAATAAGTGGGGGAGTTGGGGCCCCATAGGTGGGTTTCTGTAGTAGGGAAATGTATGGAGGGAAATCTGAAGATGGGAAAACCGACAGTGTATGAAATGGATGGTAAATGATGATGCGGGAGTACAGTCAAATAAAACTGTGAGGAAGTGCCTTGGGAGTCCGTTGGGTAGGCTAGAAAAATGAGGAGAAGGAGTATGTGGCTGATTCGCGACATGATGTAAGACTATCGGGACTCCCATCCCTAAAGGTTGAAAACAACATGAGTGTCAAAGTGCCAAGGGGGGCTATGAATGGGACAACTCATGTGGGGGGGACTACTACTGGGTGATAGTACCCAAACTGCAGTGGAGGTGACAGTATTGCAGAGCCGGATATAGGGACCCTAAAGACAAATTTCAGAGGGTGTGACTGGAGATGCAATTTTGAGATTTAGAGGGAATGATTACATGCCAGTGTCGATCATATACCTGAAGGGGTCACGCTGGTGTGTGATGACCAAGTACCTGCACACATGATGACCAAATACCTGACGTGAACAATATCTGAAGATAATCGAACATATAACCGTTTATTTGATAATTTTGAACATGAGCATGCATACCTGAATGGGGTATGGAAAAATTGCTCCCCGGGGGCTAAGGATGAAAAATGGCTTGGGGACTGTCCTGATGTAGATGACGAGGTGCTGATCCCGTGGTTGAAGACGGATCGAAAAATGGACGCTCGGAGCTCCCAGAATTGAGTCTGGAAGTTTGGAAAAAAGGGCCTATATATAGTTGTAGGGCCCACATTGCCACCTCATTTGTACTTGCTGCTATAGTGGTTAGAGAGGAGATTGCAGAGAAGATTCATAGATTCTAGGAGTGTGAGGAAGTTGATCTGGGAGGTGCGAGAGTCAGGTTAGTGGTCACATCCTCCTATATAGTAGTTAGGTGTCAATTTTTGGGTAGGACCGTACGGATGGTTGTACGGTGGGTTTTTAGGGTTGTGGCCTCCCCAAATGCGCAGACGATCGATGGAAACCTGCACATGAATGCATGACTATAATGGGCACAGTAACGCAGGGGGGGAACACTATTTGGGAAAACATGTGTGCATGGGGTGAGCACCTGTCTGAAACACAGCCGCACATATGTGCGTGGCTGTGTTACTGACAGTTTTGCATGAGTCTGCAACTGTGTAGTGAACAGGCGTGCATTCGGTGCGCGCCTGTGGGCTTAACATGCGTGCATACATGTGCGCCTGTGGGGTAAAAAAGTGAGCATGTGTGAGCACCTGTGGGGAAAACAACCACGCCCTTGAGGCAAATCTGAGGGTGAGAAAACTTATCTCCCTTCTCTTTTTTTTTTTTTTTGGGAGATTTTGGTGTTTTTGTGATGGTTGATCGAGTACTGTATATGTGGATGCAGGTGATCATTTGGGATGATGTCGATCCATTGAAGAGAGAGGGACTGGGCCCGATTGAGGGAGGCCGTGAGGGATGAGGAGCCGACGATTCATGGTGCTTTGGCGGCCTGTGGGCTTCTAAAGTTTTTTTGAGTGCCCGCTGTTGAGGGCACAGGAGTATCTGCTGCAATTCCTGATCTCAATGTGGAGTCCAGAGTTGCGGTGTTTTATTGTGCATGGGGAGCACTTGGCATTCTCTACTGAGGAGAATGTCTATTTTCTAACTGGGCTCCCATTTCAGGGAACCCTTTTGCCGACCGAGCCGGTGGTAGTTGGAGAGGGGCAGATGGCTACCCTTGCCCGGACATATTGTTCGGGGGAGGATTTCATGTCTGGGTTAGTGGTGAGGATTGGGGCGATGGATGTTCTGGTACATCGTTGCATGGCAGCAATGGTTGTGAGAGTGTATGGGTCACTTGAGACTCAACGTATTAGTGGTGGCTAGCTGAGGATCATGCAGTGGGCACTAGGGGGTGAGCATTTCGCCTGGGGCTTGATGTTGCATGCCAAGATGGTGGGATAACTCACCAGGTGTTGAGCGTCCGACTCAGGGGATTTTGATTTTGGATCTATCTTGGTGGCTTGGTTTCTAGAGAGGGTGCTCATGTTGCACCCGAGAGTTTTGTTAGACCCACTAGGAGCGTGAGAGTCGCAACTGCAATGGTGGTCGACAATTTTGGTTCGTCATGGGGGTGGGGAGGGTGGCCACTACTTCATGGCCAAGGCTACACAGGTGTGGCGTTAGATGCCACATATCATATTGCAGTTTCCATACAGTGGGATAGATTTCTGTGATGACCCTGAGATGATATTGCCCTTGGGAGAGGTATTTGATTGCCAAGGTATGATGTGTTGGTTGTTGGTTTTGTTGATTTGTTTTTTAGATAGTATAGGATATGGTTTATATTTGTATGGATGTTGATACTATCATGTGATTGTTTGTGTAGATGTGGGACCGTGTGGATGAGAGGTCGAGCTGATCAGAGCGCTAGCCCGCCAAGGGCCTGTGAGACCACCGCGGGGAGAGTTGCCAGCAGGGGAGAGGCAATGTCGAGAGGATGTTGGGGCGAGGCCAAGTGATGATGATAAAGCGGCCCAGAGACGTCGTTATGATGATCTCGGGGCAGGGCCGTCACATGCTCCTTCGATCGAGGATGGGGGAGAGTTTGATGATTTCCACCGCCGACTAGAGGCGGTTCTACAGGGAGTTCCTGAGAGGATGTGGGTGCAGATCCAAGATGAGGTTATCCTGGAGTAGTGTATTGGGCTACCGACAGAGTCACGAACCTTGATCTATAGAGCAGATGTAGCTGGAGATGTGACGACTGGACGGTTGCCTCTGGGACCTGAGGGACCTAGAGTTGGTGGGGTACCTCCGCCAGAGGGAGGACCTGGTGCTGGAGCACTAGAGGCACCCTAAGGGCTGCTAGATATGTAGTTGTGTATCTAATATAGGCTGGTGAGCCCATTGTGTATAGTTGTGACATCCAGTTTTGTATTGGTAGGGATGAGGTGATTCACCTGCCTACGGGCGATGTACTATTTGTGTAAAAACTTTATTACATGTGGACCAATATATATATATATATATATGGATATAAATTTTTGGATCTTTGTGTACATGTGTGATGTGTTTGTTGTTGGTGATTTTTTTGATGTAGTGGATGATGTCTAATCTATATGTTGTGATAGACTTATGATGGTTTATGTGTATGTGAAGATGTCTTGATGTGATATATGCCAATCTAGTATAATGTTAGCCATGTTATCTGCTATTTGATTGAATTGTCTTGGGATATGTGTAAATGTAATGGAATCAAAATTTCGAGATAAACGTTTAACCTGCAGTTATTTGTGGAAGAGGAAAGGATCACAGACACAGTATACATTGTTGATCTGGAGGACGACAAGTTGGGAATCTAATAAGACGCTATCTGATGAATATGTCGATGATTGGCCTCAATGAGGAGACCAATGAAGGCGGTGTACTCTTCTTGATTGTTGGTGGCTAAGCCTAAACATATGCCACTGGTGTGGAGCAGGTCATGTGAAGGAGAATAGAGGGCCCAAGCAACCGAAGTGAGATTCTCTGTCCAACAGATAGCTCCATCGACATAACCGATGTGGTAGGCCGATGGAGGTGGCATCTGTCAATAACATGAGTGTTAGATTAGATGGGAGGTATGGATAAAAGAAGACTAAAAACTCTACAAAAGACGTACAAAAAAGAAAAATCCTAGTGCAGTATAGCTATGCTCAGGCGTAAAATTTCTTTAAGTACAACCCGTTGATGGGTTCCTTGAGAGGATGGCCTTCGGGGGAGGCCAGGATGTATGCACCTTTAGTGAGGCAATGTTGGATGATGTAAGGTCCATGCCATAGGGACTCGAATTTTCCATGGCCAAGGGTATCGTGAGTGATATCGTAAGTGAGGACGAGGTCTCCTTCGTTAAATGAGCGAAGGTTGACATGGTGATCAAAGGTGGCCTTTGATCATTTTTTGGCTGCTTCATTGTTCTATAATGAAGATTGATGATCTTCATCCAGGGATTCTAAGTTCAACAAACACTTCTCTATTGGGGCAGTGTCGGGTAATAGCTCAATAGTGGTGCGTAAGGTGGGAATTTCGCACTCGATGGGAAGAGTGGCCTCAACCCCATGGACTAGATGAAAAGGTGTGAAACTAGTGGCAGTTTTGACTGCTGTGCGATAAGCCCAGAGTGTGGAAAATAAAATATGATGCCAATTGGTTTTATGTTTGTTAACCATGTGTTGCAACATGGTTTTTAAGATTTTGTTAACTGCTTCTACCTGTCCGTTGGACTGAGGGTAGTATGGTGAGGAAAACTCATGGGAGAAGCCTAACCAGGATGAGAGTTCCATGAAAATCTCATTCTCGAAATGTTTCCCATGATCAGAGACTAGTTGGAGTGGTACTCCAAAGTGGGATATGATGTGGTTAAAGAAAAAATGCACTACTGTGTTAGCGGTGTTGTTGAAGGTAGGCATGGATTCAACCCACTTGGTAAAGTAATCAACTACAACGACTATGTATTTGTGTCCGTTGTTGGATGTAGGGTTGCAAGTCATGAAGTCGATGCCCCATTTACAAAAGGGACCAGCGGTGATGACTGGGTGTAGAAGAGCAGGTGGTGTGCGTGATTTTTTGGTGTAAAGATGGAATTTATCACATCGTTTCACGGCATGGATGCAGTCGTAAAATAATGTAGTCCAAAAGTAACATGCATGAATTATTTTCTAAGCGGTGGACAACCTTGAGAGATAGCCTCTGCAAGCACTGTTGTGGCAGTCATTCAAGACTCTGTCGACCTCGTCAATAGTTAAGCGTCGATGGAGTATGGTGTCGACTCCTCACCGATATAAGATGTCCCCGATGAGGAGGTAGTGAGGTGCCTGGTGACGAATACGTCGACGATCATCTCTAGAGAGGTGGTTTCCAAATTTTTGTGTTCAGAGATAGACAAGAAGATCACCATACCAAGGGTCTTTTGAGGGGATAAAAAAAATATGTTCATCAGGGAGGTTGGTATTGACTAGTGGACTGGTAGTGTCGGAGGGAAAATTCGTGATAAGTTTGATGAGGATGAGAGATTTCTTGCTCTTGGGTGTTGAAAATTCGAGATCGTATTCCTAAAGGATGATGATCCATCGAGCAAATTTACTGTTAATTTTTTGACAACTGAACAAGTATTGCATGGGGTTGGAATCTGCGATGACTTTGGTAGTTCGAAGCAGAATGTAATGGTGCAGTTTCTGGACTACGAGGACAACTGCAAGGGATATATTTTCTTCGTGATTGTACTTCAAGGGTGTTCCTAAAAGGTTTTTACTAATGTAGTAAATCACATGCTCACCGATGTCATCCCCTATTTGGACGAGCACTCCTGCTACTGAAACGGATGAGGCTGGTATGTAGAGGATATAATCGTGGTTATAGTCAGGTGGATTAATCAACGGGGCGTTAGAGAGAGCCACTTTGAGATCGTAAAAAGTGGTTTGGGCATGTTAATCCCATTGAAATGGGATGTCGTGACAAAGTAAGCGAAGGAAGCCATGTGCGCGAGTAGCGTAATCTGGGACAAAGCGTCGTAAAAGTTTGGCTTTGCCTTGAAGGCTCTGTAGTTGGTGTAAATTCTGTGGGGGTGGAATTTTTGTGATGGCTTGGACTTTGAGGGGGTCCACAGTAATACCACATTGGGAAACTATGAACTGAAGAATACGCACTTGAGGGGGTTCAAGCAGATATTGTACTTACGACACCTGTGGAAGATGATTCGTAGATCATCGAGATGCTGAGTGCATTTCTTAGATTGAGCGGTGAGGTCATCTAAGCATGAGAGGATGATATGAGCCAGATCATGAAAAACGTATGTCATGGACCTTTGGAAAGTGGCATCGACATTCTTGAGGCCGAATGGCATGACACGATACACAAAGGTGCCCCAAGGGGTCGTGAATGCGGTTTTGTACTGATCGGCGGGGTGAATTTGGATTTGGTTGTAACCAGAGAAACCATCCATGAAGGACAAAGCCCCGTGACCTGCGCAATCATCGATTATTTGTTCGATGCAGGGTGTTGGAAAGTTGTCTTTGGGATAGGCGTGATTGAGGTCGCGGAAGTCCGTACAGACAAGGATAGTGCCCTATTTTTTGTTAACATGGATAGGGTTGGAGACCCACTATGTATAGGCTATGGGGTAAATGAACCCTGCTGCACGTAGTTTGTCAATCTCGACTTTGATGGCCGCTGCTTTGGATGGGTGTAGCCATCCCTGTTTTTGACAGATGGGTGTGATATCAGGCCAGGTGTCTATGCGATGTTCGACAATAGAGGGATCAAGGCCAAGCATCTCTGTGTATGACCAGGTGAAAATGTCCCAGTATTCCTGGAAGAGGGCTTTGTAGGCAGTGAGTTTTTTAGGAGAACATGCATCGCCAATGGTGATTTCCTTGATAATTCCAGATTTGATGGAAATATCTATTTTGATGGTTGGGGATATATTGGCCATATTTCCTTCCTCAAAAGTGTCGGGGGCAGGGATAGGGTTATTGAACCAATCTATATGCCCTGATGGGAGAAAATATTTGGTTTCGACTGCGTATATGGGGTGTTGGTTAGGAGGCATGAAGGCTTCCTATGAAAGAAAGAGCGTTCTGTGGTGGAGCGCATCCCATGGGAAATCGGGGGTAGTTAACTCCTCGAGGATATCTTCATCAAAATGAAATTGGCGTGAATATAGGGGATCGAGAGGAGTGACCTCAGTGAATGTCACTGTGGTGTTGTCTCCTTCTGATAAAGATGTAGGGGGATTGATGGAGGGGGATTGCAATGGTTTTCTCGACATAAACCAAATATCCATATATTGTGGGTTAAAAATGGTAGTCGAGCGTAGAATTTTCGTGGGGAAATGAATTGGAGAATTGGGGGGATTTGGGGGTAATTCCTCATATAAATCATCTAGGAACCATGGGGGATAAGGGAGTGCATCAAGTTCTGGTGGGAAGATATGAACCATATCAATTGATGGGTTAAGGGTATTTATCGGGTCTATTGGAGGAGGGGGGGTATGATTTTGAATAGGGGCCAGTTGACGACACCTGTATTCAATGATCATAGGACATTGATATGTGAAATGATCAAGTGATTCACATAGAGAGAAAGGACATCTCATGCATTCATTGACTGAGGTTGTGACATAATGGATGTCGATGACAAAAGTTGGGGTGGGTGTTTGCTGAAATCTCTGGCGTACATTTGTTAGTGTCTATTGGAATTGAGGTAACGCTGGATAGTGGTGTGTGTAATGGCCATATTCTGAACATATGGTGCATGTGAATTTGGTTCGCAGTCCTTTGTTACTTGTGTTCAGTGAGATAACAACAATACTGGAGGAGAGACGAGCGGTGGTGGTGCTTGAGGGAGTTGGATGAGATTACATAACTCAGGGAGAGATGGGCATTTGTTGGTGGGGTGTCCGTCTTTCTTGCATAGCGCACAAGGAGGTTGGACGCGTGGGGGAAGTGGAGCTGTGGGATATTTCTTCTTTCGCCTGCCCCCATCTGTAGCAGGGGGGTTAGTGAGTGGAGGTGTAGGGGGTATTTTGGCAGTGAGTATGAGAATATACATGGGGATTACTTCTGTTTGGGGAGTGAGGGATGGTTGAGGAACCATCTCAAGTGGATGTAAATACCAAACTGGGATTTCCAACACCATATTAGGAAGGGTAAATGTTGCAGCGACCTGGAAAGCTTGTACACCTGGTGGGGGGTAAAAGAAAGGGATTTGGTTAATGGCTTGGGGGAATGTTTCCCAAATCGTGATCTGGCCCTAGGGAAGATCAGGAATGGGTCGAGATGAATTAGTTCTAGGGGATTCCTGAGGGAGAAGTTTTGGAACTAGTGGGACACTAGGGATGAAAGAGGCCTCTGTGGGAGGGAGGTTAGTTTCAGTTTTCGTTCTGTTGGAGGATACGATACATACTTGTGCTGAGGGATGGAGGAGTGGTGGTGCTTCGTGGTATGCCCCTAGCAAGGATGGGTCTTTGAATATTCCGGGGCCCATCTCAATGAGTGGATAGGCATCCTGATTAGTGTGGATAAAAGGAAGGATGTTATCGATGTTGGATGAAGGGTTAGGCTCGTAATGTGATACTTGATCGATGGTAATGATCTTTCCATTATGGGGAAACATCATGGTTCAGAACACAGAAGAGGCGATGACCTTCATAGAATACATGTAGCTATGACCAAACAAGATATTGTAGTCGAGTGGGGCATCGATAACCTCAATATCAATCATAACGGTTTTTCCCCCGAGCTCGATGGGGACATTTTGGAAGAGTTCTTCGGTGGATGAGGGTCTGCCATCGTAGGCTCTCAAGGTAATGACAGATGGTATGAGTTCGGGGGAACCAAGTTTCTGCCATATGGATTTGGACATGATACAGGTGGATGCGCCTTCATCAATGATGCATTGGTGAACTGTAATGTTCCAAATTTTTATCGGGATTTGAAAAGAAATAAGAGTGGGGAGGCGAGGTTCTCCGCTGTCGAGGTAAAATGTGATGGGTCGGGTATCGACAGGGTCGAATGCTCCCAGGGTGGAAAGTAAGGACTTTCGTTGGGTGGGACAAGTTTGAAGGACTTCTAAGACTGACATGGCAGCCAGAGATTGTGCCAAGTCATCGACCAAACTGTAATTATGAGCTTCCCTAGCTCGAGGATTGTGGACATTCCTGTGCAATGGGATGCGAGGAATACGAAGGGGGGTTTCAGTATTAGGACAAGGAATTATGAGAGGGGGTCTGGTTGTGACTGGAATTGCTTCCGAGGTGGTGGGAGCAGATTCAAGGGGTGTGCTATACCATCGACTGGGTTCTTGCAGAAGGACTTCTTCCTCACTGGTAAGGAGGATAGTGTGATCGGGAGAGGTGCCTGTATTGGGATACTGTCTCAATTGTGGTGGGGTAGGCTGCATGTCTGGTTGGGTATTTATGACCCCTTGGTGTGGGATAGGATTTTGTAGTACAACTGGGGGGGTTGCTGCACATATGGTTGTGGGGCCTGCTGAGGGACATGGTCCATTCACAAAATCTTTCATCCGCTTAAAGTCAGTGATTTGGGGGAAATGGTGAGTATAGTGACCAATCTCATTACAAAGGGCACAAGGGAAGGTGGTCCTAACATTGTTGTTGTTCCTTCCTTGATGTTTTTTTTTATTGCCCCCTTGGGGGTTTTGGTTCCCCTGGTTTTGGTTGCCCCCGACAGACTGGTTCTGCGGGGGTTGGTTCTGGTTTCCTCTTGGTCCCAGATTATTATTGTTAAATTTTTTTCCTTTCTTTCTGGTATTGTTTGATTGATGGGGTGGATTTGCGATGTTCAACTATTCAAAATTTTGATATTGTTGAATGGGAGAGGGTTGAAGAAAATTAACCCCAGCGTGTGGTGGTCCTTGTGGTGGAATCATAGGCTGTGGGGGGGCAGAAAATGGAAAGTACGGATTACATTGAGGTGATTCTCCATAAGGTACATAGGAGGGCGTGGCACTTTCACTAGTGTTTAGGGTATAGGCCAAGGTAGAGGGAGTACCAACACTTGGTTGGATAGGTGGGTGGTTTAGGGGTGCCGGTGGGGGTCCACTTATGGGTGGAGGCAGGGCAATAGGGTATGGCTGTTGATAAGGGGGAGGAGGATAATAAGGGATTCCTCCATATGTCGGTGGATATTGAGGTGTGCCATACATGGGTGGTTGTTGAGGTAGTGGGTTATGGTGTGTAGTGTTACCAATCAATCTGTCTGTTGAGTGAGACATCCCAGGTTTGTCTTGGCCAAATGGCATGTGTCTTGGGGCATCTAGGAGTATCGTGTATAGGTATCTGGACTGGGCGTAGATGAGTTCAAAATTTTGGGTCTTGCTAATGGCTTCTTCTTCAGCCTGGGGGAAGGTGGCGGCCACATCTTTGGCAAGGAGGGAAACAAGTGATTTGAGGAACCAAATGAGACACTATTGGGGGGTAGCGTCAGCTTTGTAGAGGCCATGTCACCGATGCCATTCGTGGATGTGGTCGTCAATATGTGTAGAGGCATTTTTTTTGAAATCTGAGAGTAGTTCAAGGCCATTGTCATGACGAACGGGTAATTGAAAGAAGGTCAAAAATGATTTGGCCAAGGATTCAAAAGTCGTGTGGGACTCAGATTTTTCTTCGACATACCATTTGGTGGATGGGCCAGTGAGTGTACGTTGAAATAGCCTCAATTGGATGGAATCATCCATGATGTCGTTCAAAGGACACCATAGGTGAAATGTCATGATATGGTTGGCAGGATCATCTCCAACTTTTCCTTCAAACTTGGGGATTTTATAAGGGAGTTTGGTAGGCATTGCAGGCCATGTGGTGTTGTGAAAAATGGGATCATTAGTGAGTTTAGTCAGATCCAGTATGTTGAGGGAAGCTAAATATGGCATATGGGGTGGTGGCGTAGGATTAGTTATGGCCATAGTGTGAGTGTTCTGAGTACCTGACCCTTGTAGGGGACTAGGTGGGTTTGTACTTCCCCCTTGAGAGGAAGTTGGTCCCTCGCTTCCGTGTAAAGGAGAGCGAGTGGAAGGTGGAACTTGGGAATTGGACCCAAGTAAGGTGGAACCAAGCAAAGCTGATCCCAAGACAGTGGCACTCACAGGAGTGTGAGAAAGTGGAGCCAATGAGTTGGCAAGACTAGGAACTCCCCCTAGAATAGGAGGGAGATTTAGCAAGCGTCTAGAATGACGAGGGTTCTGTGGGTCCCCTATGATGTCCAACTAAATGAGTGAATGTGTGTGAATGGTGGTGAGAGCAATAAATAAACAAGAGCCTTTGCTGCAATTGTTTTTGAACTTTACATGATATATATCCAAATCAAATGTAATCAGAAGGGCATCATACATAAAGTTTTTTGATAAAGAAGCATATATGTGGATAGGTAGATTTTTTCCACGTGGGGGAACAAAGAAAACAAATTCTCGTGTCCTAAAAGACGTAACGTCCTTCCTCTCAAAATAGCATTGGACCTTCCAATAACACTCGACAGTGGGGTCTGAAGCCACCGGAAGAGAAACTAGTGAAGGATGAAGAAATTAGTTATAATGAGGGGTAGAGGGGGCATATCCCAAAAGAACTGGTGATATTTCCCAATAGCCACACAAAATCTGATCAAGGTGCAATTACAGGCCACAATTGCCACCTGGGTAGATGTCCTAAAATTTGGTCACTAGTTACCTCGGTCAAGGTGCGACATTTAGATTTTCAGCCTAAGAAATGGATCATGGGCTGGATCTCATCCAAGAGGTGGGTGCCTCAAGGGGGGATGCACAGAACAACTGGACCTCGGCCTTCAACCCTTCACGGGTATCTCCCTGCCTTATGGTGTTAGGAACAATTGACTTGGAGGATTTAAAGTTCCCTATTTGACAACTTTTATTGTTTTGAAAATGTGAGAACCAGATAACGGGGAGTTATTTGGATGCCTATCCCCAAAATCCTACCTAGACTAAAAGATTTCTTTTGGCACCTCCTGTGGAGGAAAACTTAGTGAGTTTTTAGAAAAAATTTAGATGTGGTTGTTTGAGATATTGGGGGTGTGAGCCAATCTCGTTGAAATTAAGTGGGAGTGGATAGTTTTGTCAAGAAAATGGTGGGGTGTTTCAGAATCTCTTTGGAGGAAACTTACTTCAACCTCCACATTTCGAGATTAAAACTATGTGAGTGAGAAGTGACTTTTGTGTGTGAATGAGTGAAAGTGTGCCAATTTTTTAATGAATTAGGTGTCACCTTGCTGCATGTGGACTTCGCTTGGTCCTTACAAGTCTTTGATTACCTATTTAACTAAATTTCATTGGTACAACCTTGCAGAATTCAAAAGTCCCTAGGAAGATAGCATGTGGACATGTGGGTCCTTTACTATTCCTTTAACTCCCTAATGTGATTTAATCTAAGAAAGCTTTGAAAATATCCTAGATTGTGATCATGTGGGCATGCATGGGACCGTTACAAAACCTTTAAACTTCCCTAGTGGTTTAATCTAAGAAATTAAATTTCAACACTATCCTATCTTTGTAGCATGTGGGCATGTATGGGCCCGTTACAATCTTGAGATGTGTTTGAAAAATAAACTAAGAGGAGTCTCGAGGGGGTTATTGTCCTCTCCTAAAGATTTTATCTTTTTAAGGGAGATAGAATTGTCTTTCAACCTCTTTCTGATTCTCAAGATCACTTTGGAGTGCGAGAGAAGAGCATACTCAATGTTTGATATCCAATTTCTAGTCCCAATGCAAGTTTTATATGCGATGTAGAATGATTCCAACTTTTAGTCAAAGCAAGCCATCCATGTGGCGAAATAAAAAGAAAAAAGAGGAAAAATAATGATTTTTAACCCCTAAGTGCCTATGTGTTTTGACTAATCCCTTTATATGAGAGGGAATGTAAGTGTGGTGTAGATTACAACATGCATGGAATCATCTTTAAGAAGGTTATGGGCCTTCAACAGATCATAAAAAAACTTACAATGTGTTCTTTTTTCCACAGGTGCACGGGTTTCAAACTAGACAGAGACGTTCTGAGTGCCAATGCACGAACTAAAAAAGAATTTTGAGCGCAGATGCATAGAAGGCACTGAGTAATGCAGTGATTTTGGCACACGTGCGCACGATGCACGACTGTGGGCCAATAAACCCGTGCACAACTGTCACACGGGCGTGAAGAAAATTTGGGATGGAATTCTCTCAACTCAACTTTGAATTTCATGTTTTGCAGGTCGGCTTGGGCTGGTTATGGTACCTGAAGGTTAAATAAGTAAAAAGAAGAGCTAAAATAACCCAAATGGGGTAGGAAATTGATACCTTTCCCCAGCAGAGTCACCAATCGGTTGCACCTCTTTTGTTACCTAAATGAGCAAAAGAGAGGTGCTTACAAGATTAGTTGGGTTAGCTAAGAAAGACAATAATAAAGGAAAGGGTTAGAAGAATAAACATAAAAGAATAAGCTAAGAATTAAACTAGGAAGAGAAAAAAACAATTAAACTATTGTGCATAAGGACATAAGAACAAGAAACAAACAAGACTCATGTTAGCAATGGAAAGGATTGTATTAGTGAAAAGAAAACACCAAAGAGAAAGGGGACTTTGGGTCCCTTCTTCCTCCAAGGGAGGGCTCTTGGACCCCCAAGATTGAGCTCTTCTTACAATTTGAAAACTTGAAAGAAATGGTGAAAGAATCCCAAGCTAACCCACTCAAAAGGTGATGTGAATTACCCAAATGGAATGGTGCTAGTATGCTCTTGATGAGAAAACAGGTTTCCCCAAGAGAATAGCAACAACATAACCTTGAAAATTAATTCCTTGAAGATGTAGTGCACCCATGGCCTTGTTTTATAGCACCACTTTGAGGTATTGTGCAACCAACTTTTAGTGTAAAAAGGGGCTATTTAGGGCACCTTTAGGTCTTTGACCAACTACCTAGCCAGATCCAACCGAGATTTGGATGTCAAATCATTTTCGAAGCTGAACCAGAAGTGGGTGGGAGGCTGACCAACATCATAAATGTGTCGTTCCCGGGTGTGCGTGGCTTTTACATCCACAGTCGCACATCGTGCGCATGTGCACTTTTCCTACATTTCTTGATGGCGCATGTGCCTGCGTGCCCTATATAGTCATAGCACATCCTGATTTTATAACTGGTTGTATAGTTTTGGACCTTTTAGAAATGCTTTTTTGGTAATTTTGGTCCATGGGTGAACTAATAGCTTTTTGAAGATGTTGGATTCTTATAACCATTTGCGAATGAAATTTCAGTGATAACACAATTAATTAATTAATTCATTCATTCCATCATCATGCACTCACTCATTCAACTATCCTCCATACCTATATCTGCAACCGTACCCGTACTTGTATTTGTACCTGGTTATCTTGGGAGCTAGACTGAAGAAGCGGGTTGTTAGGCTCATGAGATATTGAAGAGGCGGGTTGTCAAGCACGTGAGAAATTTCTTTCTAGGTGAGAGAATTGTTGGGAATTGATTTCCTGAAGGTTCCAAGCTACAACTACAGGGCTCTGAGACTTCATGTTCAGCCTATTGTTGAAGCCCTAAAAGGAAGTGGGGAAGTCGAAGGATTGTTAAGCAGAGCAGGGGCACACTTCCTGGGGTGGGACAAACATGTGGGGAATGAGGGACCGTAGGATGTTAGTTTGAGTTGGCACCTGCGAGGGAGTCTTTTCTGTTGTCTAAGATACATCATCCTGGTTAGGAATCCCTTTACCCGGGTGGAGTTTAGTCCCATCTCGTGGGTGAACCACTGTTGGGAGTGATGAGCAGCGTGGTCTAAGGCTGGGAGGTTCATGGAAGGTATGCACGAAGTTGGTTATATTGTTACCAAGATAAGTGTCAATTGTGTGCTAAATTACATGTTGCATTATTATTTATGTGTTTAATTTTATGGGGTTTTCTTGTGTGTGGTTTATACTTGTCTTTAAATTTATGGGTATTGCATGTCTATGTTTACTTTTATTTTCATATGAATCTGTGCATTTACAGAATGTAATTTTTTGTTTTAGGTTTTATATATAAATTTCCACAAGAGTTTTTGTGTGCATATGTTTTAATTTGCATACAGTTCGAAATTTTTATGTGGCATAGCCTAGTTGGATGTTGGGTATGTTACAAAGTGTTGATGTTTGGACATCATCAGGAAGACATTCTTCCATATATATATAATATATGACATGAAATTTATAATACAAGGTATAAATATATATAACAAATAAGTAGTTATTTATTATCAAAGGGAAGCATCCTTTCATGGATGGACACCATATGTTCTCTATATATGAAACACTCATCATTGAATAATACATCGATATCACACATCATATCATATATATAAATTCAACACACATCACCCTCGAAATGGAATATAAAGGTTCAAGAAGTGGAGGACCACATAGGGAACCAACAAGAGGTCCTCAAACTATTGAAGGACAACTTGGTTATGGCACAAAATAGGATGAAACAACAAGCATATCAACATCACAGTGAAAGGGAATTTGAAGTGGGAGATTGGTTATTTCTAAGGCTACAACCATACACACAAATGTCCCTCAAGCGAAAAAAGAAGGACAATAAATTAACACCCAAATATTATGCCCCCTATAAGGTTTTGCAAAGGATTGGAAGTATGGATTACAAATTGGAGTTGCCTCCATATTCACGTGTACATCTAGTCTTCTATGTTTATTTCTTAAAGAAGTTCATTGGAAACAAGATACCGATCCAAACTATTTTGCCAGAGATCAATGAAGAAGTGAAAATCATACTAGAACCAGAAACAATCCTTGAAACAAGAATTAAGTAGCTGAGAAATCAAGTAATTATAGAGTACCTCGTCAAATGGAAGAACCTACTAGTGGAAGAGGTGGCATGGGAAGATGAGTTCTTCATACAAAAGCATGCATGGTTAGCCAAGTGTTGATGAAAACACTTGTTCGAAAGGGAGGGGCATGTTAATCCCTAGAAAAATCCCCATGTTATGTATAAAACAGCTTGTTAAGCCTTAGATATTGAATTATTACATTTCTAGTAGGTCAGCTAGATTGCACCCTTTCATCATAATCATAACCATTTGTCTCATATATATATCAAGGAGATCTAGTATTAAGATCATCTTATCTCAACTCATATTTTGTTATAAAGTGTATATATTGTAAAGGAGGTTTCGCCCTTGAAGTGGGTGTTATAATATGAAGGATGTGTGCTCATTTTACCATTGACAATACCCTTGTCACCCAAACATAGGCCGAAGACACCCTCTGAACACCTTAACCTTGACAGATAATCATTCCGGAAGCAAACCCTAAGCTAGATAGCCATACAAAGGGTAGCGCACCTTTCCCCAAGGATAGTGCATGAACAAGAGCTGATCAGATAGTCCAAACCCTAGTCAAGAGATATTCCAAGCCAAAAAGTAACTGCTAGCTGCAGCAGCTGCACCGACATCTCTCCTCCAAACCCGTGCACAAGACTACAATTGCACTGTGCAGAACTGGCTCTCTGCAACTGCTGAGATGTGTCAAATGAGAGACTAACACCCTGTATTTATAGTGGTTCTGGCAGACTTACTAGGGCTGACTTCTCCTTCTGGGTACCTTTCTGTTCAGTATATATTAATTCTTTTGGCTGACTTCTTCTCTTGAAGGCTAATAACCTAATACATATTATATTCTTGAGCCGGCAAGTCTTCTAAGGTTATTAGCCAACTCATTAGGGTTTCTCTTGCTTCCCGGAGTCTTCTATTCTTGTCAGGTTTACATGTGGAGGTAAATACCTCCCGCAGCTACCATAATATCAACACTCCCTCCTAGCTAGGGAGGTATTACAGGTAATGGTCTTGAGCACAAAACATACCATTCACCCGGTAACATCAACATAGTTATATGGACTAGATCATGACTAGATCATGAGCACCATCATCATCATCAACTGCATCATCTCTCGAAACCATACTCTATCTGAGTAATCAGACATGATGCTTACTCCACAGAGTGATGCAAGAGCCATTCTTCTAATCTAGAAGAGTAAAGGCTCTGAACCATTTTCCATTTGGAAAATCTTTGTTCATCATTCATCTGGCTGATGATTATCTCCAATAAACTCCTGATAGTCTTCAAGGCAATCAGAACAAAAATAGAACACAACTGTGTCTATCCATAGTAGTACAGAACTACAATCCAGTGGTACACTACCACACCAAGTAACACACAAGTACTTGATCAACAACATATAGTCATGAACAGTGGAACATATCCACCACAGTAGTATACATATACTGTCATATAATCTTTATAACAAACATCTGATAGCAACCTACAAAGAAACAATGTTATGATATAAAATGAATCATTTGGGCCAATCTTTCACTCACATTTGTGAGATCTGAAATAATATATGCCCTCAGTGTAGAACATCAACAATGGTCTATCTGCCCTATTCTTCTCAAACAAGGAAGAATGATTGTTTCTGATTTCTGAGCCCGGACCATTCCTCCTACACTAATCAAAGTGCACCCTGGAGAGAATGTATAAACCCTAAGGAATGCATGTCCCTGATTGTTGAGCCTGGACCATTCCCCACCCTGGGCCATTCCTCCTACACTAATAAAATTGCACCCTAGAGAGAATTCATAAAACCTAAGGAATGACTTTCTGGACCATTTCCTCTGTTAACCACAAAAGGAAAAGACTGTCCTGCATCAACCTCCAAAACAAACCATTCCTCATGTTAACCACAATGAGAAATCGTTGTCCGGTGAGGCGGGCCAATATTCTTGAGTAGTCCTCAAGAAGAGAGACTACCCTGGACCACTCCCCATGTTAACCACAATGGGAAGTCGTTGTCTATGATACATCATAAATTTGGACCATTTCCCATGTTAACCACGATGGGAAATCGTTTTCTGTAAAAAATATCAATCCACTTTTCGAACAGGAAAGCATCTATTCAAGATGGACTATTTTTCAATCTTGAAAATGAATGTTTTCAATAATATTTTTAAGTGCTCCCTCCCAACCTGGGAGTCATCTCTTCCTTTTTCAATAAGGAAGTTGCTTCCACAAGCTCCAGCTTGAGTACGCAAACTCTTTCATCTTGGATAGAAGCTTTACCAAAATGTTTGCTTATCTACTCATCTGTGGAGATATGTATTGGAGAACCACTTTCTCCTTTCTGGACTTCAACATGGATAATGTAATGCTTGTTTTCAAATGTAATTTAGTCTGGAACACTGTGAAGGCGTCATGTAGCTTTGAACAATAGAGTATATTATTGTTGGAAAACTGGAAAATATCCATGTGGCACTTCTTCTGTCATCATGAGATCTGATCTACTGAGTAATCATATTGATGTTATAGGAAATATTAACCACGCTTCTGCTGTGCACCGGAGGTTCTCTACCAAGTTATCTTCTTCTATCTGCAATTAGGGGTCTCTTTCTGGTATGCCTCAAAGTCTTGAGATTTCTCTTCATACGCTCTTTATTCAATTTATCTCGAGAACATTCTTTGCATTCATATGATGTAGAACTTCAACTCATGGATGTTGCAGATGATATAATGACTTATGTAGAGATAAGTCTGGTTTACTGGAACAAGTAATCATCGTAATATTCTCCCTCCATCTGGGAGAACCTCTAGCTCTGGATCTCACAATGATTTCATTCATAAGTCTTCCATACACTGTTCTTCATCACGACTTTCAGTTCCTCTGCTTGATTTCTTTTATTGAGTTTATATCAGGCTGACAATCTTGTGATTCTTGATACAATGACTGGTTCTTCTGGCTTCTTTTTCTTTCTTGGAATCTTCATGTGTTTCTTTTGTTCTCGGTTTCATGGAGTTTCTTATAGATTCCATGCCCTAAAGATTCCATCATAGGATCACGGATGTGGATGGACAACCATGGATACTTTAAGTCTTCTCTTTGAAGGATACGTACTGCCTTTCATGGCTGCTATCATGGATATATACTTCATCATCTTCAATGGATCATAGGATTATCTCCCTCCTAATCCTTGCTTCATGTATGAGTGTATATAATCGTCTCTCTCCATCTAACAGAGTCCATGCTTCCATCTGCATCCTTATTGTCTTATGAAAAATATAATTGGCTCTCTTTGTCTAACAGAGTCCACGCTTCCGTCTTGTTGTCTTCTAAAAAATGTCATAAGTCTTTTTTTTTTTTCCAATTTCCTCTTGATTGTTGACTTCTTTCTGTCTTTTCTTCTTCTAAGTCTCTTCATGATTGATTTGGCTTATCTTTCAATAGCTTCCACATGATTTGTATTTCATCATTTCATGTGTATTATCTAATGATATCCATTCTTATCTTGTTGTTCTTCCATAGGTATAGTTCTTCTTGGAACACATTATCTTCCAAGAGATAGATATACAAGATATGTACAGAGACGATGAAAACAAGATATGTACAAGAAGTAAGAATAGCTTTGTTACCTTTAGAAGAAGAAGTCTCTTCCATCCTGCTTAGTCTTCTTTGTAGGTTCCTTTTCTTCGTCAATTGATGCTTCGTGTTTCTCCTTCCTTTTCTTTAGCTCGGGACAATGAATCTTGTAGTGACCATACTTTCGACAGTTGAAGCATTGCACTTCTGAAATGTTTTTCTCTTGATTTGGCTTCCTCCTTGAACCAAACTTCCTTTTGTTCCTGAAGTTCTTGAATCTTGCTGTGAAGGCTTGATCATTGTATTTCTTTTGGGGTTTCTCTTTTGCATTGATCCTTGATTCTTCTTGAGCACAGCAAGTCCAAAGTTCTTCGAATGTAGGATACTCCTTCCTTGTGTTCATGCTTGCGGAAAATGCATCCCATGTCTTGGGAAGACCATTGAGTACTATGTTTACCAATTCCTTCTCTGAGATGATATCTTGAATAGCTTGTAGTTGATATCTTAACTGGGATATCTTCACAAAGTATGATGTTATGCTTTTGTCATCATTCATCTTCATGTCATGGATCTCATTCTTCAGACTCATTACTTGTCCAATGTTTCTAACTGATAAGAGGTTTGTTAGGGAATCATACATCTTCTTCGATGAGTCAAGATGGGAGATGTAGGGTATCAAGTGGTCTTTTATAGAATCCACTATGATACTCATGGCATTGATGTCAACATCTTTGAACTTCTCCATAGCTGCAACGTTCTGCGGTTCCTTCTCTTTTCCTTCTTCAAACTCTGGTTTCATGATCTTTCCTTTCACGATATCCAACACTTTATTCTTGGCAAGGATGAAGTCAATCCTTGTCTTCCACGCTCTGAAGTTAGAAGCTCCATCTAACTTGTTTTCTGACTTCATAGAGTAAGTCATGGCTGCTTGACTTGGTCAAACCTAGATTTGACCAGAAATTCAAACTTCACGTCTTGGCTTTCTAAGAGTACCAGGAGATGCGCTGGGCTAGGGTGCACTGATATATCCAGAGATTAGGTCAATCCCTTCACTTAAGGTGCCTCAACAAGAGGATTAGGGTTTCTACAACTGTACCTGCTAGTAACCCTAGGTACAATGTCTTGGAAGCTTCTCCTGCTAGTAACCCTAGTGGCAGTTCCTCAACGAGCTCAATATCCTAGTGGCTATGCTTCCTTCCAGTGTTTTGAGTGAATGAAGGAGGTGTGGACCCATAACTTGTTATAATATGAAGGATGTGTGCTCATTTTACCATTGACATTGTCACCCAACCATAGGCCGAAGCCACCCTCCAAGCACTTTAACCTGGACAGAGAATCATTCTGGAAGAAAACCTTAGGCTAGATATCCATACAAAGGGTAGCGCACATTTCCCCAAGGATAGCGCATGGACAAGAGCTGATTAGATAGTCCAAACCCTAACCAAGAGATAGTCCAAGCCAAAACGTAACTGTTAGCTACAACAACTCTCCTCCAAACCTGCACACAAGACTACAATTGCACTGTGTAGAACTGGCTCTCTGCTATTGCTGAGATGTGTCAAAAGAGAGACTAGCGCCCTGTATTTATAGTGGTTATGAAAAAATTACTGGGGCCAACTTCTCCTTCTGGGTACCTGTCTGTTGTGTATATATTAATTCTTCTGGTTGAATTCTTCTCTTGAAGGCTAATAACCTAATACATATTATCTTCTCGAGCTGACAAGTCTTCTAGGGTTATTAGCCAACTCATTAGGGTTTCTCTTGCTTCCCAAAGTCTTCTATTCTCGTCAGGTTTACACGTGGAGGTAAATACCTCCCACAGCTACCATAATATCAACAGTGTGTTGTAATCTATTGATTTCTTATCATTTTTAAAAAAATGGATCATAAAAAAAACCCTAACTACTTCAAGAAGCATTAGAAGTAGATTTTAAAAGAGACAGAGCACGATCAAAGAGGAGGTTAGAGGGAACTCAAAAGATTAGAATAGAAAGGTCCAATCATCAACATGCAACCGAATACAAGTTTATTTTTTATTTTTATTATTGACGAAATGAGCCCCACTTCAAGGCACAAATTTTAATGAAATAAAGTCATTAATGAGAATTCTATGAAACATTAATTAAAGTGTTACTCCAAAAACAAAAGGGTGTGGAAGTTCCTAGAAAGACCAAAACCCTAACTACTTCAAGAAGCATTAGAATCATATTTTAAAAGAGATAGAGCACCATCAAAGAAGAGGTTAGAGGGAAATCAAAAGATCAAAATAGAAAGGTCCAGTCATTAACATGCAACCAAGCTTCTGATTAAACAACATAGATCATCTTCTTCTTTCTTCTTCTTCTACACTATTTTTCTCAAGGATTTATGCTTGAATTTATGAACTGAGCATAAGGTTGAGTTCTTGAGTATTTTTATTGTATTCTTCCAAGATTTTTATCTATACTATCATGGAGTATTGACAATAATGTATGTTACTACTCAATGCAAGTCAGGATTTTCTATTTGATTCATGGAGATTTAGTCCTTGTGTTTGAAAATATTTGTTTCTGAATGATCTAGGAGGATCTAGAACACTCATAGAGGTCCAGAAGGATCCATAAATGCTAAAAAATTGATCACCTGAACTTCTCTCAAAAATTAATTCATTGTGTAGAGTTCAAGAATAGCTTTCCAATGGTGAAAAAATTGCCTCAAACAAAGTTCTTATGAAAAAGATATATCCGGTCAAATTTCATGTCAATATGGTCAAAAATACAATTTAAAGGTGACATGTGGCACCACTAGAAGGATGACACATGGAACACCTGTACAAACTATACGATACTAACGTGGAAACATCATAGAGCACCATGTGGCACATCGTATAATTGATGTGGCAGGTGGCAAGGAAACCGTACAACAAAAGTGGATAAATTAAGTCTTGACACATGGCATGGTTTACACAGGTGGACCAATGAGAGGCTTCCATGTGGCAACCTCCATTAGTATTTTTCTGTTAAGTTTTATCAAAATTTTATGAGGTCGACCGCAGTCGAACCCCCAACCTCATGCCTAACTTTTCCATGACTTACCAATAGAACACAACATATGACTTAATAGTCATATGGTAGAAATTATACTTGAATTTGGGTTAAGTTTCAATCGATGGAAATAAGGCCGAAATCCTAGCCCCCGACCTTATGGTAATGTAATGTATGTATATTTTAACCTTGTACAATATTTACTACAAACATGTTTTCAATAAAAGAACACGAAAGATACAATGGAAAATACAAACATTACACAAAGATTTTTCCCCTGGAAACCCAAACCGGGAAAACCAACATATTCTATATTCATTCATAGTGTTACATTGTTTACAATACAATACACATATAGGAGCTAGATTCATCCAAAAACCTAACCCAATGACCTAGATTAATCAACAACCCTAATTCCTTAACCGGAAATAGAAAACCATCGGCAAAAACCATGTGCCGAAAAACTGCCCAAAAATATGACACGTTTCCAGAGGAAAAAACATTTTCTTGGGGGTGCTACCCCTGAACCCCTGCACGGGGGGATTTCACCCCCCTGCACCCCCCAAGGGGGGGCCTATAGGTCCCCCCTTAAACCCTCCTACGTGCCCGACGAAACACAGACACTGCTACTCGTGAAAAGAACATAACACATACCCAACATTCTGCTACATGTTATTTTCTTTGCATACAAGGGGTTACATGGTTACATAGTTAAAAATATAGGGTAGAAATGCCTATGGATCCTCTACACCAAGAGAAATTCTTAGTGCTCACATATTTTGTTAATGAATCTACAACATTCTTCAAAGTGTCCACCTTCATCAACAATACTTTCTTTTCTTCAACCATGTCTCTCACAAAGTGATATTGAATATCAATATGCTTTGTCTTTGAATAATACATGTTGGCCCTTGACTAGGTTTGGAGGAAACGCTGGTCATGTTTGACCATTTTTGGGACTTCGAAAGTCTAGTCGAAGATGGAGTGGCCAAGCGAAGCAGAGATCACAGGATCTTGCCCATTTTGTGGGCTTTTTGGGCTTTTAGGGTTTAGGTAACGGGTATGGGATGTCGGCCCATGGGTTTACCAATGCTTAGGCCCCTCTTTGTAATGTATAAATAAGTAGCTAAGGATGTAAGAAGTAGTTACAATTACACTTACTAGTCATTATTCGGCTTAGTGCATGGCTAGTTGGCTTTGTGCATGAATGAGTTAAGGCTTGCAGAGCTAAATGTAAGCGTTTTGTAAGGCTTAGTGAAGACAGACTGTGTAAGGATTTGTGCTTTGATCTAATACAGGGAAGGAGGATCTGGCGAGGTGCTCACAAATATCCTGTCCTTTGTGGAGTTGGCTCTGTGTCTTGGTGCATGTAAGAATACTGGAAGAGAATAATAAATAAGAAGAAGAGTTGGTGGACGTAGCCCCACACTGGGGTGAACCGCGTATATCCTGTGTTGATTTGCTTTGTGCAATATTGTTCATGATGTTTATGTATCTATTTTCTTAAGTGCATTATCCTTGATGTATGATAGATAGATCTATGAATGCTTAGTGCTTTATGATGTAAATGAATGCTAGGTTTGATGCTATGTGCTAAATACTTAGATGTGTTTAATCTTGATTACTACTACGTTGTACTATACTTAGGGTTAATTTGTGATGTGAATAAGAATCAGAACTTAATGCATACTGTTGGCTAAGTGCTTTGTTAAGGTGTTTTAATTGTAGATCTGTGTCCCGGCTAGGTTGTAGACACTTGAGTCCTGCAACCCCCCCCTACCTCTACCTCGGGTGAGACCTCATTTGCTTCGCAGGTGTTGCCGAAAGGGACGGTAGTTAGGGTTTTTTTAGTGTGCTGTTGAAGCGTGAACCCTGAGTCTTACCCTGTGCCAAAAATTTGTTCCGTTGTCGAGACCTAAAGCTGTGATTTCTAGGAACTGAAGAAAAGAGAAAGCTCTATGCATAGATCTACTACTGTAGTGCACAGTATTCTACTTGACTTGCGAAGCTCTGTGCTAAAAAGAGAAGTCTGATCTAAAGAAAAGAGGTAAGATATTAAAGCTTTGTTCTCTGGTAAAGGTAAGATAAGTGGAAATGTTTTCTTTGAAAGTATAAATTTAGGTATGTTTGATAGATTTTGTCCTAGTCTGAAAACTAGGGCACAACTAGAAGGAAAGAGATTTGATATGAATAAATTTGATAAATATAGTGAAAGATATGTTATTCCTATGCATAGAAAGAATTTTTAGACTAACAAGTGGATGCAGGACCCTAGAAAGAACTTTTGCAGGTTGCAAGTCGATCGCTGTGATCATATTGTGTAGTATAGAAAAGGTTGGGGATCATTTAAAAGAAAGAGAGTATTGACACTATGTTATAACTGCAGAAGACCGAGAAGTTTTTCTAAGGAATGCCCTGGTATAGGTCCTAGTTTTCTTTGATGTAAATATATTGATCATGAGGTTTTGGATTGCCCTAGAATGATTGCTAAAGTTGAAAAGATGAACATGAGACAACAAAACCATGAAGCAGGTCAAGAAACTAAGGATGTGTTAGAGAACCAGAAATAATCAGAGACTATGTTATTACATCTGAAAGAAACACCGAATGATCACAGAGACATCAATTTACCAGAGATCTTAAAAGAGAATCGGTGCATAGAAACAAGAATATGATACTTCGACATAGACTGTGTATTATATGAGAAAACACATGTGTCTCTTATGCTAGAAAGTACTTAGGAAATTTTGGGAAATCCTAACATGATTCCTTCATTGGGAAGGATAGGATTGTTTAAAGGAAAAATGATAACCCTGTGTGGAAGAGTTACTAATGTACCTATGATTTCTCATGAAACATCGACTGAAGAAGAAATTGAAGTTATTAAGTTTGTTTATAAAAACACCACTTTTTCACTTTTGTTAGGAAATATGTGGGTTGAGAAGATCAAATCTGAAGGAAAGCAGAGGAAGAAGCCATCGAGGAAAAAAAACAAGAATTAAGGGACTTCATGGCTAAGAAAATAGAGCGACTAATACAAGAACAAGAGGACAAGTTGAAGAAACAAAAGGAAAGAGAGTTAGCTGTCGAAGTTGTAAGAATGCATGAATGTTTAAAGGACCTGTCCATGGAGGAGAGAAGAGTGCCTACCCTGGAAATAGTAAGAAAAGAAGTATTACCCTCGAACCCTTTGAAAGACCCTCAACAGTGCGAAGTTTCTACTCTAAGAGAAAATAAGAATGAGAATAGAAAAAGGAACCCAGAGACTTAGATCATAGGAAGGAAGGAAAGAAACCTCAGTAAGAAGAAGGAAAAGTTAGAAAAAATGTAGGAAGTTCCAAAGAAGACTTGGCAGAAGGCAGGCTTGCAGAACTTGAAGATCGCTGGATTAGCAGAACCACACAGAAAGGCACTTCGCCACGACAAAGCTATATGACCATTGGAGGCATCCCAACCGTTAGAACGACGCTCCAGAATGGCTAGAACCGTAGTTATTGCTCGAAATATCACCATTAAACCATTGAGACCGTGCCATAATGGATGGATTCGTATTGATTGAGGCATTTCGACCCATTGGAGGAATCCATTATGATGTTACTCACCGGGACCACTTTTTTCAAACGAGATATCCAAGCTAACAGAGACGTGATTTCATACCATGTTGTGTTGTCTAGACCTCGCCATAGATTCAATTACCTTGAGTTTCCATTCACCTACCCGATTTATTTGATTACGAGTGTGCATGTTGGGCGACCTTAGCGCAGTAGAAAAATCTATAGAAGAGATATTGATAGACTTTATGACTGAGAAAGTCTTGTCTGTAGGAGTACAAGAATCATCAACGAGTGGATTGCAATCATCCCCCTCGACTGGACGTCAATCTGTGCCATCCTGACGTCGATCTGTGCCATCCCGAAGCATGACAGAGAAGAGAAGAAAGAACCGCGACGATCTGGCGAACGCAAAGTAGATCCTGACAGTCTTACTCGACTACATCCCACCCTTGGCTGGCATGGTTAGTCATGAAAATATCTTGCATGATTTCAAGTACACACTCATTACTGTGTACCTCTCGAAGGGGATACGCATAGTCGAACCAATGTTGGGACTGATCCCATCTCTCAAGATAAAATATTTCAACCTCAGGGATAGGAAGAATTATGTGATGCTCGCACCACATTGCTACCTAATAAAGACAACTGGGAAGAATCCCAAGATAGTTCCCTAGCCATGGATCAAGGAGATTTCAATATCAACGATATTGAACGCCATGAAGATCCCCCACTTCAGCAGACATCAGGAGGTTAACATGTGAATTAAACTCTTCCTGTCGGGCTACCATGGTAGGTATCTTTCATTGGATAGGTGCATCACTGTGGATCCAACGCTGATCCACCTGATCACCAGACTAAGAATGCAAGGACCAGACCCTCACTAGTTCTACCCAGGAAAGACATCAGAGCGCTCCTTGGACTAGTGCATCAAGGAGGCGTACGGCGATGTGGAGAAAGGGAAGTGATGCTACAAGGTAGCCTCCATCTAGGATGGAGCAGTGTGCCTAGCTTGTCAGCTGATAGCAGGAAATCTCGTCAGAAATAAGTGCGCTACGAAAGTAACAGGATTCGTAGTCGAACTTGCAGGGAAGTGCGTCGAAGGGATGCAAATGACCTGGGCGAGCTACCTCGTCAATGAGTTGGAGAAGGACTTTCATGAAGCACAGGACCAAGGCTATGAATTTCACTTCAGTTGGTTATTGATTCTCATTGTGTTTGTCGCTTGGGAGATGCCGGAGGGAGCAACATTCCCTGAAGTCAAGCCATCAAAGCCACTGGACGCAAGGTTCACCACTTTGTGGTATATGAGTGATATGGCAAAGAAATGGAAATTGTTTGCCCTTGACCAAGTTTTGGAGATCCTTGGTCAGGTTTGACCTATTTTGGGACTTCGACAGGATGTCGAAGTCAGAGCGCAAGTCGAAGCGGAGATCGCAGGATCTTGGCCCCTTTTTAGGGATTTTTGGGTTTTGGGCTTATGTAATGGGTATGGGGATGTCAGCCCATGGGTTACCCATGTTTAGGACCATTTTTAATGTATAAATAGAAATCTAGGCGATGTAAGTAAGGAGTGCAAAAGGTAATACGGAAAGGGTGCTAAGGGAAAGTGAAGGCCAATGTGCTAAGTGCAAGTGATAGTTGTAAATGCTTTGTGCATACTGTGAGAGACTTGCAAGGATAAGTGAAAGTGACTATGTAAAGGCTTTGTGCTGCAACCTAGCTCAGGGAAGGAGGATCTGGCGAGGTGTGCACAAATATCCTGTCCTATGAAAAGTAGGACCTTGTGGCTCTGTGCATGTAGATGATTGACAAAAGACAATAAAGGAGACGAAGAGTTGGTGGACGTAGCCCCAGGATGGGGGTGAACCACATATATCCTGTGTTGTGGTTGCTTTGTGTATTATGGTTGTTTTATGGTTCATATGATTAATGCTTAGTGCAATGATGTATGCTTAGATGAATATGATAGCTTAGTGCCTAATGATGTGAACGAGATACTAGATCCGATCTATGTTGATGTGATTAGTACTTGAATGTGTTGAGTCTTGTTGAATACTGCGTTGTGCTGTAATTAGGGTTTATCTGCGCTATAGAAAAAGGTTAAGTACTAATGAATGACTACTGCTAAGTGCTTTGTTAGAGTATTGTAATCACACATCTGTGTCCTAGCTAAGGTTACACACACTGGATTTTTGTAACCTCCTCTGCCTCTACCTCGGGTGAGACTTCATCTTCTTCGTAGGTGTTTCCAAAAGGGTTGGTAGTTAGGGTTTTGTTGGTGTGTTGTTGAAACATTGAACCCTGGGTCTACCAATGTGCCAACAAATGGTTTCGTTGCTAGGATGTGAAACCGTGATTGCTGGGAACTGAGGAAAAGAAAGAAAGCTTTGTGCGTAGATCTGTTTCTTTAGTGCGCAGTATTCTACTCAACTTGTGAAGCTTTGTGATAAGAAGAGAAGTTTGATATGAAGAAAAGAGGTAAGATATGAAATCTTTGTGCTTTGTCAAAGGTAAGATAAGTGGAAATTTTTGTTTCGAAAGTGTGAATCTCGGTATGTTTGATAAAGTTTGTCCTAGTCTGAAAACTAGGGCACAACTAGAAGAAAGAAGGTTTGATATGAATAAATCTGATAGAAATAATGAAAGATATGTTATTCCTATGCATAGAAAGAATGTTTGGACTAACAAATAGATGCAGGATCCTAGGAAGAATTTTATGCAGGTTGGTTACCATGATCCTAGTGCGCAGTACAAGAAAGGTTGGGGATCATTTAAGAGAAAGAGAGTATTAAATATTTTTTACAGTTGTATAAGACCGGGAGATGTTGCTAAGGCATGCCCTAGTAGAAAACCTAGTTCTCTTTGTTGTAAAGCTATGGACCATGAAGTTATGGATTTCCATAGAATGATTGTTAAGGTTAAAAGAATGAATATGAGACAAGAAAACCCTGAGGAAGACCAAGAAACTGAGACCATCGTAGAACCCCAAAAAGAATAAGAGACTGTATTATTATAAATGAAATAAAACCTCAATGACCATAGAGATATCAACTTATCATAAATATTCAAAGAAAAAGAATGCATAGAAACAAGAATAGGAGACTTCGACATAGACTGTGTTCTAGATGAGGAAACACAGGTGAATATTATGATAGAAAGAACTTGAGAAATTTTAGGAAAGCTTGCTATGATTCCTTCCTTGGGAGGAATAGGATTATTTAGAGGAAATATGATAACCCTATGTGGAAGACTTACTCAGACATCTATGAGTTCTCATGGCACTTCAACAGAAGAAGAATTTGAGGTTGTTAAATTTATTGAGAACAACGCCCCATTTGCGATGTTACTAGGAAAACAATGGATTAAGAAGGATTAGACCCAAAGAAAAGAAGGGGAAACTCTAGAATAGAAAAAGAAAGAACTAAGAGACTTCATGTCTAAGAGAATAACACACTTACTGGAAGAACAAGAAAACCAATCAAAGCTATTGAGGACTAGAAACTGGGATGCCAGAAAGAACACAAGAAGATTTGAAACACCTGTCTGTACAAGAGAGTAGAGAACCTACCCCAGACAGAGAAGAAGTATTTCCCTTGAACCCTAGTAAACATCATCACCAACGCGAAGTTACTATGCCAAGAGGATATAAGAATCAGAATGGAAAGAGGAATACCGAGATGCAGATCACAGGGAAGAAGGCTAGAAATCTCAGCAAGAAGAAAGCAAAGTTGGAGAAATTGCATGAAGTTCCATAGATGACTTCGCAGAACGAAGGTCTCCAAAATTTCAACTTTGTCGGAATATCAGAGTAGCTCGGAGTGGCTCTTTTCCATGGCGGAGCGATATGATCATTGGAGGCATTATAATTGTTAGATTGATGTTCCTGAATGGTTAGAACAACAATTATGATCATAAATCTTGCCATAAGAATGTGGATCGCGCCATAACGGACATAACTTCATTGATGCAGGCCTCTTGTTCATTGGAGGGATCCGTTGCATCATTGTCTACTTATTTTTTCGACTGTTGCATCGAGAACACTTTCGCGAATTGTATCCAAGCCAACACGAGAACTCATTGTTACTGTGCTATGCTTACTAAGACTTCCCTACCTGTTCTATTGCATTGAGCATTTGTTCATCAACATAAGTTATCTGATCTTGAGCATGCATGTCAGATGAACTCAGCGCTGCAGAAAAGTCCATCGAAGAATTTCTCATCAAACTTATGGCTGAGAAGGTGATTTCCGTTGAAATTCAAGCTTCATCAATGAGAGGAGTGCAAGCCTCCCCGTCGACTGCTCATGGATCTGGACCATCCCGAGCTACGACCGAGAAAAGAACCAAGTATCGAGATGAATTGGCAAATGTGAAGTTAATCCCACCCATCCTGCTCAACTACATCCCGCCTCTGGCTGGTGCGGTGAATCGTGACAGTGTTCCCAGGGACTTCGACTACACCTTGGTTATTGCGTACCTCCCGAAGGGGATACGCACAGGCAAGCCTTAGACGGATAAGATCATGACACTAAAGATCAATGAATTTAACCTAGGGGATCTCAAGAACTTCATCATGCTCACCCCTCACAGGTGTTTGACTAGGATGAAGGGGAAGAAGTTGAGGATAATCCCCCAACCATGGAATATGGACCTCGTGCAGTCCACCATCCTGAATGTAATGAAAATAACCCATTTTGGAAGGCACCAGGAGGTTAATGCATGCGTTAAGCTCTTGCTGTCGAGCTTCCATGGTGGTTATTTGTGGCTATACATATGCATCACCGTCGACTCGATGTTGATCCATCGGATCACCAGATTGAGCATGCAAGGACCAGACCCACAAAAATTTAACCCAGGGAAGGCTGCAGATCACACCCTGGCGCTGAAAATTAAAGATACATACGACGATGTGGAGAAGGGGAAGCGAGGCTACAAGGTAGCCTCCATCTAGAATGGCACAATGCACCTTTCTTTCCAGTTGATTGCTGGTAAACTAGTCCGAAAGAACAGACCCACACAGGTCACATGATTTGTTGTTGACCTTGCAGGGAAATGCATGGAGGGGCTACAAATGAACTGGGAAAAGTACTTAGTGAACCAGTTATACCAAGACTACCACGAAGCTCAGGATTAGGGCTATGAGTTCCATTTTAGTTGGTTGTTGATCCTCATCGCATTCATAGCTTGGGAGATGCCGGAAGGAGTGACCTTCCCTGAACTAGAGCCATCTAAACCCTTAGCCACAAAGTTCACTTCGCTATGGTATTCAAGTGATGTGGGAAAAAAATGGAAGTCAAACACGGTGTTCCACACCTACTACCTACATCTAAAGAGGGATATTGAGGTTGTCCCTCCTATAATGCCAAACACCCTGCACAGGTTCAGGCCAATTGTGAAGTTCCACGCAGACAAAATATTTATCTACATCATTGCGCGCAGAGACAAACACAAAGAAGTACTACAGAGTTATTACAAAATCACATAGAAGGACCTATAAGAAATAACTAAGGAATGGCCTGTAGAGCTCCTTATCCCTGTTGACCCTACATAAATGTCTGATCTTGAGCTAATCGAAAGCCCGGTGGTCACTCATGAAGGGTATGATACACCTGGAACTAGGAGAAGGAAGAAGACATAAGAAGTGCAGCAACTGAGTGAGCAATGCATCAGAAGAAACTACTTTAGAATCACCTAGAAGAGGAGGTGATGAAGAAGTAGATAAAGAAGAGAACAATGGAAAAGAATATCAGCAGAAGCAAGGTGAAGTAACACCACCACAAAATCCCCCTGTTGATGCAGATGCATCTCACAAAACAAAGGTTTCTCCCATGAAACCCACATCACGGAAGAAGTCAAAATCTTGTAAGAACAAGCTGCAGACTATGCTCACGCTCGATGACTTCAAATTCATCATCGCAGATGTATCGGACACCTTAGAAGATTTTTTGCAGAGAAATGAATCTAAGCAAGAGACCATGTATGAAAAAATTGAAGCAGAACTGGGAGGGGTACAACAAGCCCTTCACTCCAGCCGCGTAGTGCCGACTGTGCCCCCGCCATTAGAAGAAATAGAGTTGGGAGATGATCCTACCCAACTCCGCATACTAGCCGATGCAACTGAAGCTCACCTTTGTTGTGCACAGGAAGAAACAAAACATGCCACAGTGGCCCTAAAGAAATCATAAGAGGAAGTGATAGAGCAATGCCGAGTTGTGCAGCATGAAAAGAATCACCTACAAGCAAAGTTCGAAGAGGAGAAAGCGTAGATCCAACATGAGAAAGAAAAACTACTCATGGAGCAGGTTGGATTAAAATAAGTAGTCAATAGATAAATTCTCTCTGTGATGGGCTTGGAGCAAAAAGAGGAAGACCTAGTGGATCATCAAGTAGCACAGATTGTTGAAGCCATCCAACAACTTCAAGAGAGAACAACAGATTTAGAGCTACAAACATCACCAAGTACTTCGTAGGACGTGCGAGACCAAAGAGAAGCCAATACCTGGAGCATAGTTGAGAGGACCAGAGCATTAGCTTTCGAATGTAAACAACTTAGCAGTAGAAGTGCATAGACTTATGAGAGACTTACTGAGGACCTGAACTGAAGACACTAGAGTCACAACTCTAGGAGAAAAATTAACAAGCGACGACTGTACAATCGTAGTTGAAGTTCTTGTCAGCATTTGAAAGAATGAAAATATCCCAGGAACAAGTCACTACTCAACAACAGGTCCATACCATACAAAGAAAAATCATGGAAGTGACTCAGAGGCTCAAACCAGTTTATGACGAAGCTTGCCAACTGTTTTAGGAGATTGAAGGCCGAGAAGAAGATCTGGAACAAGTAGTCACTTCAATAGAACAATGCTTAGAGGGACCCATGAACGAGGTAGTTATTCAATAGTTCTCCAAGTAGGAGGCCTTGGCAAAGCAACAGCTCGAAGTAGCTCGATCCAGGCTTGAGGATTTTGAGGCAGAGCTACCTAGATCAGAATGACTCAGGACGAGCCACATGTGAGTGTTGGAGGCATGTTGGCCCTTGACCAGGTTTTTGAGATCCTTGGTAAGGTTTGACCTATTTTGGGACTTCGACAGGATGTCGAAGGCGGAGCGCAAGTCGAAGCGGAGATCACGGGATATCGACCCCTTTTTAGGGATTTTTGGGTTTTGGGCTTATGTAGCAGGTATGGGGATGTCGGACCATGGGTTTACCCATGTTTAGGCCCAGTTTGTAATGTATAAATAGAAATCTAAGCGATGTAAGTAAGGGGTGAAAAAGGTAATAAGGAAAGGGTGCTAAGGTAAAGTAAAGGCCAATGTGATAAGTGCAACTGATAGTTGTAAATTATTTGTGCATATTATGTGAGACTTACAAGGCTAAGTGCAAGTGACTCTAAGAGACTATGTAAAGACTTTGTGTTGTAACCTAGCTCAGGGAAGGAGGATCTGGTGAGTTGCGCACAGATATTTTGTCCTATGTGGAGTAGGACATTGTGGCTTTATGCATGTAGATGATTGACAAAACATAATAAAGAAGACGAAGAGTTGGTGGATGTAGCCCCAGGCTAGGGGTGAACCACGTATATCCTGTGTTGTGGTTGCTTTGTGTATTATGGTTTTTTTATTGTTCATATGATTAATGCTTAGTGCAATGATATATGCTTTGATGAATATGATATCTTAGTGCCTAATGATGTGAATGATATGCTAGATCTGATCTATGTTGATGTGCTTAGTGATTGAATGTGTTGAATCTTGTTGAACACTGCACTGCGTTGTAGACAAAGGTTAAGTACTAATGAATGACTACTGCTAAGTTCTTTGTTAGAGTATTGTAATCACAGATCTGTGTCCCAGCCAAGGTTGTAGACACTGGAGTCCTGTAACCACCCCTACCTCTACCTCGGGTGAGACTTCATCTACTTCACAGGTGTTGCCGAAAGGGTCGGTAGTTAGGGTTTTTTTGGTGCGTTGTTGAAGTGTTGAACCCTAGGTATTCCCTTGTGCCAACAACAATCAAATGTGGTGTTCCACGCATACTACCTACATCTCAAGTGTGCCATTGAATCATTCCCCCGAATGACCTCGAACACCTCGCATACATACAGGCCACTAGAAAAGTTCCATGTAGATAAAAACTTCATTTACATCATTATGCGTAGGGACAAAAGCAAGGAGAAGCTACAATCCTACTACAAATTGATTGATGAAGACATGGAGGAGATAACCAAGGAATGGCCAGACAAATTCCTTGTATGATTTGAGCAGAAAAAATTCTCCGACCCTGACATCATCGAAATCCCTTTAGCCACTCGGACCGAGTATGACGGGCCTAGCAGCGCAAAGAGAAAGAAGAAAAAGGAGAAAGTGAAGCACATTTGTTTGCACTCTTTTCGTCGACGTGTGAGCAAAAAGTGAGTGCTTACATGCCTAGTTGGGCTCTGCTAGTCATGACAGCTGTGATGTAAAGGGTTAGAAAGAAACAACTAAGCTATTAACAAGAATTAAACAAAAACTAAAAGAAAACATGAGCATAATAACAAGAATAAAAACAAATGAAAATGGACCAATATCACCAATATATAGCTTGATCTGATTGATGAAATCCAAAGATACACAATGGAGAAAGAGGACTTGGGTCTCTTCCCTCTCCAATGGAAGGCTCTTGAGGCTCTCAACTGATTTGCTCTCCTTACAATGAAAGGTGAAAATGTAAATGAAAGAACTCCAAGCTTCTCCACTCTAGTGAGAGATGGAAAGCCTATGAAATGGTGTTGATTATGTCAATTACCAAAGAATGAGTCTCTAGTAATCTCAACAGCATAACAATACAAAGAATTCCTTGAGAAAATGGTGGT
>ML778856.1:526046-578272 GCA_009831015.1 Picea engelmannii | reverse complement strand
GTGGTTGGGAGGCCGACCAGCTTCATAAATGCGCCGTTTGGCAGGCGCGCGGGTTTTGCACCCCACAGCCGCGCATATGCGCCCAATATACGAAGATATTGCGCGCGCGCGCTCGTTTTTAGTGGGTATGCTGCGCTTTTTAAATTTTTAGCCATTTTTGTATGGTTTTGGCCCTTTTGCTGTGCTTGTGGAATTAATCCTTGTGCCATGAATGCCTATTTTTCTGTGCTGATGATGCGGAGTTCTTGTCGCCCTGTGCAGACGAAATTTCAGTGATAACAACATTGATAGTGAGGAAAATAAAAATGCATTGGAGGAAACTATGTCTGACTCACCTATAGGAGGAGGAGGCGACGAAGTAAACCAAGAGGAGTAAGGGGAATAAGACAAGCATTATAAGGGTGAAGTAACACCACCAAAGGATCCCCTTACAGAGGCCAAAATGTCCAAGAAAAGGAAGGGTTCTCCACAAAAAACCTCAGCATGAAAGAAACCTTGATCCACTAAGCCTCATTTGCAGAACGTGATCACAGTGGATGATATCCAACTCATCATCACAGCTGTCGAAGATGCCTGAGAGGATATCCTGCAGAGACATGAAGCCAAGCAAGAAATAATGTATGACAGGATTGAGAAGGAACTGAAATACATCCAACAAGCGATCCAGTCAAGCCATGTAGTGTCTATTGTGCCATCCTCAACAAAAAGTGTAGAATTGGGGGATGAGCCTACCTAAATACGCAGATTAGCAGATGCAATAGAGATTCAACTGTGTCGAGTCCAGGAAGAAAAGGATAATGCCACAGAGGCCTTGAGGCAACAAAAGGAGGATGCCTTAGAGAAACTTCAAGTTGTGCAACAAGAGAAAGATGACCTTCGGGCGAAGTTCGAAGAGGACAAAGAGAAAATCTAGAAAGAGAAAGACCAGCTGCTTGCAGAGCAGACTGTGGTTAGAGTGGCAGTTGTTGGATCATGTTTTCATTGATGTCAATGGTTTGATTGATTGATGTCATTGGTTGATGTCAAGTGATGGATTGATTGATAGGCTTGATTTCTTAATGAACAAATGTATATGTATTGTCCTTGATGAGAATGATATATGTCAAGTGGAAACCAATCGATGAATATGGATCAATGAGTTGTCATTGATACATGATGCATAGTTGATGTATATGATGCAGTGGTGAATTGATGCAAATATGAATCATTATTGTCTTATCATGATTGATAAGGTGCACAAATGGATGAACTAAAAGTGGTCCACTTGTGGTGAAATCCCTCATGGGAAGACGCTTTGCGGATTGAGTTATCCTAGAAAAATGGTTGGAGGACCCATGCTTGTATATGGAATAAGAAGATGAAGATCAATGAAGTTATTGGTGAAACTATCCTAGATGGATAGTGCTTGTCATGCCATTTATGGTGGTATGTGGAGTGTCACATAACTCCTCATGGTTTGAGATTTATGGCTTTATGAAGTTGAAGGACCCCCATATGTTGGCTTGAAGCCCACAAGGTCAAAGAAGTCAAATTGACCTAAAAGAAGAAATCACTTTTTAAATGATAAAGTAAAAGTGACAAAGTCAAAGTGGATTATTTAAATGATAAAGAGAAGTGAAAAAATCAAGAAGGAATATTGGAGAACTTTCTATTTATGGAAAGTGGTTAACCCTAAAATAAGGAAAATAGGTTAAGTAACCTAGAAATGGGTTAAGTGACCTAGAAGATGAAAGTATAAATAAGATAGCCATGGACTCTTGCTATACATCCTTTTTTTGGACCAATGGAGAGCTTCTTGTGAGAATGTCTTTTGGAGTATTGATGGAGAGATTATTATTGGTGTGGATCTCTTGAGCATGATTGAAGATCTATTCTGAGGAAGAGAGCGAGAGGAGGATCTCATGGACACATCAAAGTTTCAGTAATGTCGGAGATCTTGAAGGCAAAATTATCAGAACTTCAGAAACCCTAGTTTCCGAGGTATACACGGGATGTCTATGTATAGGGTGCATATACATTGAAGGTATACGTGGGCTGACTATGTACAGGGAATGTAAAGTGGATAAAATCATGGAGATTTGTGTTTGAGCTGGTGCCAAGATCTTGGATGATAAGGCAGGTTCTAGATCTGTGTTCTATGGGCTCATATTTATCACTGAGACACTGGTATGGTTAGATTATTGTCTTGATGGATACTATTGTTTGTTGTGTTGTGAATGCTTAGGGTATTCTTGGTATGGCTTCTATCATGTGGTTCAGTTTGATTGATTTGGTTGATTGAGTAAGCAGTTCTATTTTGATTCAGTGGTGACATGATTGCTATGGTATACTAGTTGTTTATACATGATTGATATAGCATTCATATTTACTTTTTGTGGAGAGCTTGAATGTGTTGTGACTGGCTGGTGGTCAGATTGGATAGTTAGAGACATAAGAGAATGATATATTAATTGCAGTGAATCTGAGTTGATCTTGAAGGACAAACCCTAACATCTCAGAAGGTATATGCAGGTTGTTGTATACATTGGCTGCGTGCATACGCAGACTGTAGTGAGCCAGGGTGCGTGCACATGTTGGCTACACTACTGACAGGTCGTGTACCTGTTGACAGATTGATATCTGTTGAGGATTATTGCCTCATCTCATTTGGTGCTGAGGGTGTAAGCTGAGTCTTGCATTATAGAGTTGGTTCTCTTGTAGAGTTGTACTCTATTCAGTGGTTGTTGTTAAACCCTGGATTGTTGTCGATAATAAAAATAAAAATTGTACATACATCTTGTGTTCTTTGTGTTCCTTCTAGTGATGAATTGATGATGATATATTGCTGATATATGTTCTCATCTAACTGGTTATAAATGACAGCAATGGGTAATGAATAAATGTTGAATGTTAACTAAGGATTTTTTGTAAAGAGGGAAGATTTTGGGAAAAGAGCCCCACACTCATTTACCCCCCCTCTAAGTGTGGTAGGTGTGTCCAACAATTGGTATCAGAGCGGGCCTTCACTACAAGCCTTAACAAGGTTGAAGGAGATCCATAGACACACAAATGGATGATGAAGTTCCAATGCTTGATGAGGAAAACTATTCTACTTGGAGAATAGAGATTAGATTATATTTGAAGACAATGGGAGAAGCTATTTGGAAGGCAGCCATTGGTGGATTGGTTCCCTTGAAGAACAAGTCAAATTTTGAAGCTCAAAGAGAAGGAAATATGAATGATGCATTGGCTCTCTAGACCATTCTTAGTGGACTCTCAAGTCCTATCAAGGAGAGCATGGGACAATGTACTTCTTCCAAGGATCTATGGCTAAAGCTAGAGGAAACATATCAAAGCAAGAAGGAGAAAGAAGATATTGAAGATCACTCCATCAAGATCACTAAAGGGAAAGAATCTCCAAAAACTCTTGAATGAATTATTTCTAAATGTGATTTTGAAAACATTTAAAGTGAAGATAAATAATCAAGTGATGATAACACAAAGGAAGATCTTGAAGACATTTCAAATGAAGGCAAAGAATTATGTGTTGATGTTGGAAAAAAGGAAGATCATGAAGATATTTCAAATGAAGGTAAAGAACTCTTAAAAACCCTTGATTGCAATGATGATGATGAATTTTTCTCTTCAAGTGAAAAAGAAGATCTAGAAACAATTTGTGTAAAGTTTGATGGTATTTATCCCATGAAAAGAATAGAAGAAAATCTATTAAAACTTAAAAAGGAAGTTGAATAGGGTTTATATATATATAGAAGTAATCATTATTATATAGACTATAACTATCTTTCAGATAACACTAAGAAGTTTCTTATGAGGAGTCTAAGGCACATTTTGAAGTTAAAAGAAATGCTCAAGGAACAAGAAGAGAGCAATAAGACTCAATTAGAAGAAAAGGAAGAAGAGATCACAAGACTAAAGAATGGAAAAGGAGATATGAATGTAAATGATGAGATTAGCAAAAGTTTTGAAACCATTTTCCATCTCAAGACCCAAATTGAAGAAACCAAAAGAATAGAAGAACTACTAAAGAATCAAATAAATTAAAAGGAAGAGTCATGTTGTAAGTTAGAAGATGAAATTGTTGACCTTAGAAAGAAAGTGGAAAAGTCAAACAAATTCTTGAATAGCTCACGAATCATGGATGAGATCTTGGAAAGTCAAATATCATCATGTGATAAATTAGGTCTTGGATACAAAGGAGAAGATACACATGTTGAATCAAGCACCTCAAAGAAGCATGAGCTAAGTCCATCAAAGGAGAAAGACAATGTTGCAAAGAAACCATCTACACAAGGCAAAGAAAATTCCAAAAGAACAAATCAAGGAAGACATCAAGAAGTTATCCTTGGGACACCAAAGCAAAGGTATGAAAGTATTTTTCATGGTCATTGTTATTCATGCAATGGATATGGTCACAAAGATTTTGAATGTAGATCTTATGAAAGGAGATATAATGGAAGATTTTATAACAACATGAGGTGTTGGAGATTTGATCAAGTAGGACACATTGTTGTTCACTGTAACACCATGATATGCTACAGCTATAGTGGATTTGGCCACAAATCCTAGGATTGCTAGAACACAAGAAGAAAGTCCATGATGAGGACTTCAGATAACATGGCTAGAAGAAGGAATGAAGTAAGAAAATGATACATATTTGAAAAGATGGATGCTTAGAGCTCAAGTTCTGAGGAGCAGGGACATATATAGAAGTGGGTGAAGAACACAGAGAAGCTAGATTAGAATGAAAAACTGAAAGGAAGTTCAAGTGTGTTATCCACAGAAGCACACGCGGGTGACATTGGTATCAATCGCATACATACACAGGCTGAACTTGTATAGGTCGCGTACATACGTGAGTTTTTGTGCAACATACCACGTATATGTGGTAAAGCCTTGGGAAAAATGAAATGCACAGTGGTTTCATTTTTATGTGATGGTATAACTCTGTGATGCAGGGTCTGACATTGTTTATTGCAGATTCTGACACTGTTTGTTGTAGATGTTCATGGTTCTAATTGTTATATAATGTAAGGTGATGATGCAAAATAAATATTGGGTGCATGGCACTAACCCATGAGTATGGATTGATGCTGATAAGTTGGGGTACATGGCTGGTACATATTTGAGTTTCATTGATATTTCTTATGACATATTATTGGAAGCATATGTTGGTTATCATGGTGCATGCATTTTGCATGTGGTTGGGATACACATTGAGACATGTAGTTGGTGATTTGAGTTGATAATCATGGTGTACATCATTGGGGATTGATATCTTGTTGATGCATGGTTGATATAATTGCTTGGTGCAAGTGATGATGCACGATGGTACACTCATAGATGGTATTGTTGATAGATGCACATGTTGGCATATTGGTAGATGCACATGGTTGGCATATTGGTAGATGCACATGTTGCTATATTGATAGAGGCATATGATTGATACATTCCATGGATGATATCTTTTGGCACATTGCATGATGTTGATGTGCATAGGTGTTGTGCATGATGAGCACACATTTTTTTTGTACATGATGTACTTGGTTGATATTTTTCTCATGATTATTTATTTCATTGTTGACATATATTTTTCTTCATGATGCATGGAATGGAATAATTTTGATGCATGAACAGGTCCAAGGATCGTCATATGGTAGCATATATTTCATCTTACAGAGAAGATAGGGGTAGAGAAACCCTTAGGGGGAGTCATTCTTCTTCCCATGATTCTAGAAGGAGATATTTATCACATGCATACCTAGAAAAGAGCCCTACATTTGAAGAAAGAGCATAGAAGCATAATTCTAGGAAGAGAGATGGTCACATGGGGGGTATGTTCGATGTATATTCAGCATTACATTAGAGTAATATCCCTTGTTCAAAAGGGGAGATATTATTCGAAGGAAGATCAAAGGCACTTAGACAGGGGGAGCATCCCCAAGAGGAGAATGGCCCTTTGCCATTCATGTCAAAGGGGGAGAGTTAACCACATTGATGTGATTGATGTTTATTGATGGGGAGATATAGTCACATTGACTATTGATGTAGAACATGCCTTTTCTACATGTTTGACATCAATAATTGGTAATTGGTGTTGACATCAATGTTGGTATTTCCATCAATGCCAAAGGGGGAGATTGTTGGATCATATGTCATTGATGCCAATGGTTTGATTGATTGATGTCAAGTGATGGATTGATTGATAGGAATGATTTCTTAATGAACAAATGTATATGTATTTTCCTTGATGAGAATGATATATATAAAGTGGAAACCAATCGATGAATATGGATCAATGAGTTGTCATTGATACATGATGCATAGTTGATGTATATGATGTAGTGGTAAATTGATGAAAATATGAATCATTATTGTCTTATCATGATTGATAAGGTGCACAAATGGATGAACTCTAAAGTGGTCCCCTTATGGTGAAATCCCACATGGGAAGACGCTTTGCAGATTGAGTTATCCTAGAAGAATGGTTGGAGGACCCATGCTTGTATATGGAATAATAATATGAATATCAATGAAGTTGTTGGTGAAACTATCCTAGATGGATAGTGCTTGTCATTCCATTTTCAGTGGTATGTGGAATGTCACATAACTCCTAACGGTTTGAGAGTTATGGCTTTTCGAAGTTGAAGGATCCCCATATGTTGGCTTGAAACCCACAAGGTCAAAGAAGTCAAAGCGACCTTAAAGAACAAATTACTTTTTAAATGATAAAGTAAAAGTGACAAAGTCAAAGTGGATTATTTAAATAATAAAGAAAAGTGGCAAAATCAAGAAGGAATATTGGAAAACTTTCTATTTATGGAAAGTGGTTAACCCTAAAATAAGGAAAATAGGTTAAGTAACCTAGAAATGGGTTAAGTGACCTAGAGGATGAAAGTATAAATAAGATAGCTATGGACTCTTGCTATACATCCTTTTTTTGGATCAATGGAGAGATTCTTGTGAGAATATCTTTTGAAGTATTGATCGAGATCTTCTTATTGGTGTTTATCTCTTGAGCATGATTGAAGATCTATTCTGAGGAAGAGAGAGAGAGGAGGATCTCATGGACGCATCAAAGTTTAGGCAATGTCAGAGATCTTGACAACAAAATTCTTGAAACTTCAAAAACCCTAGTTTCTGAGGTATACGTGAGTTTTCTGTGTATAGGGTGCATATACATTGAAGGTATACATGGGTTGACTGTGTACATGGAGCGTACAGTGGATAAAATCATGGAGATTTGTATTTGAGTTGGTGCCAAGCTCTTGGATGATGAGGTAGGTTCTAGATCTGCATTCTATGGGCTCAGATCTATCATTGAGACACTGGTATGGTTACATTATTGTCTTGATGGACACTATTGTTTGATGTGTTGTAAATTCTTAGGGAATTCTTGGTATGGCTTCTATGATGTGGTTCAGTTTGATTGATTTGGTTGATGGAGTAAGCAATATTTTTTTGATTCAACGGTGACATGATTGCTATGATATACTAGTTGTTTATACATGATTGAGATAACATTCATATTGATTTGTTGTGGAGCATGAGAAAGCTATTGGAGAGCTTGGATGTGTTGTGACTGGATGGTGGTCAGATTGGATGAGGGTGATCTATTGATAAGGTAACATGCAGTACCCATTTCCTCTGCCCATAATTCTTGTCTTAAACCGACACCACTGAGCATACACCTTGTTTTTTCATCAACGCCCTATTCATTCTTTCTGCAACTCCATTCTGTTGAGTTGTATATGGAGTAGTATTCTTCCTTTCTTTACCGCACTTCTTACAAAATTCTTCAAATTCATTCCCACAGAACTCTCTAGAATTATCTATCCTCAACACCTTAATTCTTATCTATGTTTGAATCTCAACAAGAGCCTTGAACTCTTTAAACCTGTAAAATACTTCAGATTTCTTCCTGAGGAAATATATTGAAGTATTCCTCGAGAAATCATCTATAAATGAGACATAGTACACAGATTTTCCCAATGATGGGACCAACACAGGTCCAAAAACATCATTGTGAACTAGCTATAAAATTCCTTTTACCCTCGTTGCACCAGAGGGGAATCTTACCCGATTTTTCTTCCGATATAGACAATGTTCACATAAATAAAAATCTAGAGAGCCGTTAGACATACCTTCAACCATACCTTTACCATGTAGTAGTTGAAGACCCTTCTCTCTGATATGCCCCAGTCTTTGATGCCACAACATAACCTTTTATCCAGAGATTGTAGGAGTTATTTCTTATTCAAATCCAATATTAGGAACAATGGAACTATTACACCCAACACTAATAGTGTTTCCTTGCATCTTATACAGAGTTCCAAACCGAAATCCCTTTAGCAACACCATTTCTCCTCGAACCATCCTACAGGTTTCCTTTTCAAATATTGTTTTTACCCCTGCATCATCCATTTTGCTTACAAAAATCAAATTTCTGGCCAAACCTGGGATGTGAAGAACACCTAGAAGTGTTCCAATCCTTCAATCTATGAGACTCAACTTGAATTTTCCTCGTCTTATGATTCTGGTTGTCGAATCATCACCTAAGAAAACATTGCCTCCATCATACCTTTCATATTCGCAGAACCACTCCCTGCGAGGAGTCATATGAAAGGATGCACCAGATTCAACCAACCATGCCTCATGATCTACATGTGTTCTTGAAGAAGCCAAGTACACACCCCCTCCTTCTTCCTTGGAGGTCTTTTCTCCTGTAGAAGGAGATTCTTTAGATCCCTTCTTTTTCTCAACTTTGGATCTACACTGCTTCTTGTAGTTCCCTTCTTTTCCACATCTCAAACATACATTTACAAACTTTCTAGGAGATTTAGATCTACCCTTAAACTTAGATCTCCCACTTGAGAACTTAGATCTATTTCTTTCCTGGGAACATTCTCTTGCAAATAATGCGTCTGTGCTTTGTCCTTCCATATTCTTCTGTCTCATCTCCTCCGACAACAAGGATGAGACCACTTCATCAAAATTCAAGGCATTTGTATTACTACGTATGGCCACAACCAGACTATCCCACGAGTGTGATAAAGAACATAGTGAACTGATACATTTATCTTCATCTAAAATTTTAATCTCAACAGATACTAACTAACTTACCATAGTATTGAAGGCGTTGAAATTCTCTGCCACCAAGTCTCCATCTCTCATCCTCAGGTTATACAACTTCTTTCTCAGGAACAATTTATTTAATAGGGACTTAGACTGATACAACTTCCTTAAATTATCCCATAAATCCTTGGTTGTAGCTTCCTATGACACAATCAGTAATATTGAATCTGAGAGACACAGTCGGATTGTGCTCTTTGCCTTCCGATCCAAGTTTTTCCAGTCATCTGCTGAAGTTCCTGTAGGTGTAGTACTTGGATCTACCATGATCCATTGATATTTGTCCACCAATAAATATTTCATCTTGATCTTCCACAACTCAAAAATTTGCCCATTAAACTTCTCAATCTCCATTTTCAAATTGCTCGCCATTTCTTTTCACCTGAAAATTCAATACCACAGATCTCCCACTATAACAAGGCTTATCATAGTCCCGAGCCAAACCCTTGACCAGAAAAGCGTCCCTATGAAACCAACAAAACTCTAATACCAAATGTATATTTTAACCTTGTACTAAATTTACTGCAAACATATTTTCATTAAAAGAACATAAAAGATACAATGGAAAATACAAACATTACACAGAGATTTTTCCCCTGGAAACCCAAACCGGGAAAACTAGAATATTCTATATTCATACTCCACTTTCGAATTGCTCGCCATTTCTTTTCAACTGAAAAATCAATACCACAGATCTCCCACTATAACAAGGCTTATCACACTCCTGATCCAAACCCTTGACCACAAAGGCGTCCCCCTGAAGCCAACAATGTAACCATACCCTAAAGCTTGCATGGAGGGGTTAACCAACTATGCAACAAACGATATCCAATGTATTAATATATGGTTATAGAAAAACGTCGATTGGGGATAGGTCTGTGGGTTCAAACCAATGACCTCCTTCCCTGTGTATAACTACCTTAACAAATGCACCAAAGGTGACACCTATTCCAGTATTCCGACAGACTTATAATTAAGTTGATGCCATGAGTTGGCATGAGATTCAAACCACTGGTGCATCCATGGATTATTTAAGGTGAACACGGTTCCCAAGGAGGAAATGAATCTCGAGGTGGGAACAAAGTATGAGAAGGAACAATTGTTAGTGCATTGAAGCACATGCTAGAGAAAACTTAGTTTTTGGTGTTATCTAGATTTGCATGCCATGGAGTACCATGTCCAAACATAGGCATGTTTATACTCATTTTTATCATTTTCTCAAGAGGAGAATGATGGTGATGTTATTTTTTTGCTAAGATGTTGTCTATGAAAGTCTTAGTCCATATTTTCATTTATGAGCTCCATAGTGCATCATTTGGCGTGTAAAGAGGGAAAAATTGAGAAAGTTCAAAATATGGTCAGTATTATACTCATTTTTCTCATAATTTCAAGAGGAATTCAATGGTAAACTCTATTTCTGAGTTTGAGTAGCATAATTAAAGAGTGTCTGCAAATTTGGCTTTGTAAGTCCATTTTGTATTGTAATTTTCGACATTTAATATTATGATAAGCAATCTCATTGTTTGAAAGGGGACTTGGAGATGTAGCATAGGAGAAGTGAATTCCATCATCAAATCTTGTATTTTGAGTTCTTTTATTTTATTTTGTGTTATCTCATTATTCTTCAATTTATTCATCATTTTATAAGGTTTTGGATAATAAGCAAATTGACATTTGTTCTGCAAATCACCTCAATACGATCAAGAAATATTTTTGAATCAGGGTAGATGCTAACATCATTTTAAAATATTAAGTTGGTATCAAAGGATTTTTGGATCAATGAACCATTGGTCAATTGGTTTACTAAATTCTTTGTAATGAAGAATATATTTCATGTAATAAACTCCACAAAGAAATACTTCGGGGCATGACTTTAATGATTTCTAAGATCTTGGAATTTATGAGTGAGATTTTTAGAGTGTTCTTATCAAATTCTTCTCAGTTTTAACCGCATCACTCTTTTAAAATTCTTTGAAATGATCAAGATCATTTCACTCTTCTTCTTGCAAGAAAATATGGTTGTATATTTTGTAATATTCATGTATTTCAGAGGGTTGTATAAATGATGTTGAGGATACTTTATTCTGATATTCAATATTTTTATTGTTAATAGGTTACTTTTTTCACATAAAGAGTATATTTAGTTATCAAGGACCATTCCACATAAAAATAAGCAATAAATGCTTGGGGGTTTCTATCTAGCATCATCCCCCATCCAAGAGAACCAAGATACATATTTCAGATTATGACATAAGAGTACCACCTATATAAAAATGAAAGGGGATTCATATCCTCATGAGGTTTCTATCTGAATCTTAACCAATCTAAACAAGAAAAACATTGTTGCATCTTCAATTTCATTCCATTTTTTTTATGCGAGTTTCAAATTCTATTCCATTGGAGTAGAAACAATATTACACTAATCCATGCCAAACTTGATCAAAAGTTCTCCAATGTATTTCTTTTGGGATATGAATTTGTACTTTGGATTTTGAATCACCTCAATGCCCAAATAGTAGTGAAGATGTCTGAAATATGTCATCTCAAAGCCTTTCCTCAAGTCTTTCTTTATGGATGTAATGCAGATTTCATTGTTTCCCATTATCAATAGATCATCTACCTATACTACAAGATATACAACAAATTTTCCAACTTTCTTGACAAAAAAAGCTGCATCGTCAAGATTGTAGTGTTTGAAATTCAATTTCAGAAGATGCTAAGTTAGTTTTTAATACTAGGCTCATAGTTCTTGTTTTAGGTCATATAAGGATTTGATGAGTTTGCATACCTTTTATTCTTGTCCCTTCAAAAAAATTCCTTTTCGATGAGACATGAAAACTATTGATGCTTGGTAGCATTGGACAAATATTTCCGTACAGGTCTAAGTGTATAGACATGTGGAAGTCGTCCAAAACCTTCTACCTTGAGACTTTACTTCAATTAAAGTAATTATTAAATTGAAGTCATTTTATTAGTGAGTTTATTTTTATTTAAATAAATGATGTAATTATCATTAGTGAATTAAATAATAGCCATTGATCTCAAGTGAGGTGAGATGTAATATCAACCATCAATCACTTTGGATATTAGGGCTAGGTCATAACTCAATCTTATAAAATAAAGGATATGGTTAAGGAGAAGACACATGATACATTGATATAGAGCAGAGAATGACTTTTTCTCATAGTATTGGATCACAAAGGAATGTGATTCAAAGAGATATCTTGGATAGGTGGAGAAGGACTTCTATATAGATATCTAGGCCAAAGGAAGATAGATAAAAATCGTACAACAAAAGGATCAACCACTGCAGTCAGTACAAGTATTCTAGTACAAGTCACACAGAACAACACATGTTTCAATGTAACAATCACACAAATAGAAAAAAACAACATGGGTATCAACATAATAGTCACGCTGAAGTCGTATAGGATTGTACAACAACATTGGCAACATATCAACTAGTTAGGTTGTTGATGTACTTTATCTCTTTTCTAATTGGGTCATTTTCCCAGTAATGGAGCCCTTGTAAGCTTTGAATTTATTTGAATGATAAGATTATTTGATGGGAAAAAATATCTTTGTGTATTTTTTTTTATATTTTGGTTTCTAGTATTGCTTCCACTAGATTTATTTGAGTTGAATATTCCAGCAATGTATTTTTGTTTTATGAGATTCTAACTTGATTTGCAGTAAGGAAATCACTAGATAACAAGATACTTAGGTGTTGGAGTAGGGATTTCAACATGGTATAATAGAATTTTCTCTGAGAGGAAAATAGATCTCAGATCGATAACCAACAAGCATAAATCAAAGAAAAAATTTCCGGGAAACAACCATATTGTAGTCGGATTTGACCGCCAAGGAAAACAATGATATTTTGGTATAGCTCACACATAAAAACATTAGTATCATCATATAGGTCACGTAGAAAAACACGAGTATCATTATATAGTTCACACAAAATAACACGAGTATCATCATACATTTCATGTGGTTAGCGTAGATACAACGAGCATAGGCCATACAAGTCAATACAAGGGTTATTTAAACAACATGTTATTTCTAGGGAAGTTTATTAGGTCTAAGGTACGACATCAAGACTGATGAGAGTTGAAGATATATTAGAAGGAGTATCCAACTTCCTATCTTGGAAAGAAAGAGTAACTTTGGCATTAAAGGAGTATGACCTTTGGGAGTTAGTGGAGAAAGTAGTTGCTCCAACAACAGGTTCGACAACTTTGGAAGCTCATGAGAAGAAGGAGATCAAATTTGAGAGGGTTCTCTTGGATTTAGTGAAGGATCATATGTTATAGCATATTTTTCCACACTCCATGCATCTTTCTTTGATTTCCTTCCATTTCCCTCTGCAAAATTAATTTCCCCTTTTTGTTCACTCTAGAGATAAAAATACATATTTGTGTCCATATACGCGACCTATAGTTAGACAACTTGTGTATACATAGGTTGTTCCATTACATCCTGTGTACATCGGGTTTGGTGCTCAAAAATAAAAAAAATATGTCATGTTTCCATGCCATGTCACATGATCCATGATCCTTGAACTTCCATATACTGGAAACGATCTGAATCGACCCTTCAATTCCATTTGGAGGCTATAAATTGAGCCATATCCAAGCTTTGAAGACAGTTCATCATTGAAATAAAAGACACTCTTGAGAAATTTCTCCAGTAGAGTCGCCTATTGTTATGAAGAAAATCTCTTTATGGCCAGGTGAAAACCACAACAGATAGAATGACACCCAAAAATCAACTCTAATATCAAGTATGCTATATAAATAAAATTCTAACAAGAGAAGGCTAGAATACTACCTCGTGCAGAAGTCTGAAGAAGATCACCATTGAGCACATGAACCAAAGCTTTATACCTGCAACTTGTCCTCAACCACCAAGAAACACAAACATGTGGTAATGATATATCATGTTAGCATATAAATTAGCATAATCCATTAAAATACATAACAAATATGCCCATGTGTTGGCCCTTGACCAAGTTTTGAGGATCCTTGGTCATGTTAAACCTATTTTTGGGACTTCGACAGGCTGTCGAAGAAGGAGCGCAAGACGAAGTGGAGATCGTGGGATATGGACCGCCTTTCAGGTATTTTTGGGATTTGGGATTATGTAATGGGTATGGGGATGTCGACCCATGGGTTTACCCATTCTTAGGCCTATTTTGCAATGTATAAATAGAAGGCTGAGCTATGTAGGAAGTAGGTCAATCTATGTGATCGAAACTGATAAGTGTTGAGTGGATATTTCTTTTGTGCATACTGTATGAGGCTTGCAGAGCTAAGTGTAAGCTAGTGTAAGAGATTGAGAAGAGGCTTAGTGTTATAACCTAGCCCGGGGAAGGAGGATCTAGCAAGGTGCACAAATCTCCTATCCTCTTCGGAGTAGGGTTTTTGTGGCTCCATGCATGTCATCGATTGAAGAAGCTAATAAAGAAGACGAAGAGTTGGTGGATGTAGACCTAGGGTGGGGGTGAACCACGTACATCTTGTGTTGTGAATGCTTTGTGCGATGTGTTTATTTACTTTCTTAGTGCTTTGATATAGATGAAGGATAGGTAGATCTGTTGTTGCTTTGTGCTTAATAATGAGAGTAAATGCTGGATCTGACCTATGTGAATGTGATTAGTGCTTGAATCTGCTAGATCTGATCTGTTTCATCATGCTAAGTGCTACTAGATGCTAGATCTGGTTGACTACTGCGATGTTATGTAATTAGGGTTTTACCTACGAAGTAGATACTGGTTAAACATTGATGAACTATATTGCTAAGTGCTTTGTCAAGGTGTTACAATCATAGATCTATGTCCCAGCTAAGCTTGCAGACACTAGAGTCCTGCAACCAACCCTGCCTCTACCTTGGGTGAGACTTCATATGCTTTGCAGGTGTTGCCGAAAGGGCCGATAGTTAGGATTTTTGTTCAGAATTTGTCGGAAGAACCATAGTGTTAATGAAAACTTGTCGTCGATGTTTCAGATCCACAACAGGATTTTGTTGGTGCGCTCTTGAGATTTGAACCCTGGATATGCCCCTGTGCCAACAAATGGTTCCGTTGTCTGGACCTGGAACTGTGATTGCTGGGAACTAAGGAAAAAGAATCTCTATGTGAAGATCAAACCTGAAACTGTGAAAGCTCTGTGTGTAGATCCGTTTCCCTAGTGCACAATATTCTACTTGATATGTGAATCTCTGTGCCAAGAAGAAGGGTTAGATATGAAGAAAACAGCTAAGGTCTGAAATCTTTGTGCTCTGTTAATGGTAAAAGTGTGAATTTTTGGTTAAAGAGGTAATATCTGCAAGCTCTGTGCTCTGATAAAGGTAAGAATAGTGAAATTTTTTAGATCTGGAAGCTTTGTGCTCTACTGAAATAAGATTAGTGGAAATTTTTGTTTCTAAAGTATGGATCTGGGTATGTTTGATAAATTTTTTCCTAGCTTGAAAAGTAGAGCACAAATAGAGGAAAGAAGATTTGATATGAATAGATATGATAAGAATAGTGAAAGATATGTTATACCTATGCATAGAAATAATGTTTGGACTAACAAATGGATGTAGGATCCTAGAAAGAATTTTTTGCAGGTTAACTAACATGATCCTAGTGCACAGTACATGAAAGGTTGGGGATCATTTAAGAGAAAGCGAGGATTGACTCTTTGTTACAATTGCAGAAGACCGGGTCATCTGGCTAAGGAATGTCCTGGTAGAAGACCTAGTTTTCTTTATTGTAAAGATATGGACCATGAAGTTTTAGATTGCCCTAGAATGATTGTTAATCTTGAAAGAATGAATATGGAACAAGTAGACCCTGAGAAGGGTCAAGAAACTGAGATCATGGCAGAACCCCAGAAAGAATCAGAGGATGTATTGCTACAGATAAAGGAAACCCTGAATGATCAAAGAAATATCAATTTGTTAGATATTTTTAAAGAAAAAGAATGCATAGAAGCAAGAATAGGAGACTTCGACATTGACTATATTCTAGATGAGGAAACAAAGGTGAATATCATGACATAAAGAAATTTGGAATCTCTTGGAAAGCCTGCTATGATTCCTTCACTGGGTGGAATAGGATTATTTCAAGGAAAATTGATAACCCTATGTGGAAGACTTGCCCAGGTATCTATGAGTTCTCATGGAGCTTCGATAGAGGAATACTTTGAGGTTGTTAAATTTATTGAGAACAATGCCCCATTTTCTATGTTACTAGGAAAACCTTGGATTGAAAAGGATCAGGACATAAGGAAAGAAGAAGAAGCCTTAGAGCAGAAGAAGCAAGAATTAAAAGATTTCATGACTAGAAGGATCGTGCACACTATCGAAGAACAAGAGAACAAATAGAAGCTATTTAGAACCCGAGACTTGGATGTCGAAGTTTAAAGGACACACAAGGACTTGAGACACCTATCTGTACAGGAGAGTAGAGCATCTACCCTAGCTAGAGAAGAAGTATTACCCGTGCACACTACGAAGGAATCTCAACAGCATGAAGTTGCTATGCCAAAAGAAGACAAGAATAAGAATGGAAAGATGAATAACGAGACGAAGATCACCGGGAAAAAGGATAGAAAGCTCAGTAAGAAGAGAGAAAAGATTGAAAATTTACAGAAGGTTCCAGAGGGAACTTCGCAGAAGGAAAATTTGCAAAACAAGAACTTCACTAGGATAGCAGAACAATGTCACATGGCACTTCGCCATGACGAAGCAATATAGCCATTGGAAACAGTATAACCGCTAGAACGATGCCATGAACGGTTAGAATGACATTTATGGTAAGAAATCCCACCATCAGACCATTGGGACTATGCCAGAATGGGCATAACTGAGTTAATGAAGGCTTCTCACCCATTGGAGAGATTCGTTACCTAGTTGCCTACTTATTCCGTCGACTATTGCACCGAGAAAATTTTTGCCAATTGTATAAGAGAAAACTCATTTCTACTTCCCTGTGATTAGTAAGATCAACATCAATTCTATTATTTTGTGCATTCATTCAACCATCCAATCTAAGAGTGTATGTCGGACGAGCTCAACGTCATGGAGAAAATCGTCGAAGAAGTTCTCATCGATCTCATGGCCGAGAAAGTAATGTCTACAAGCATTCAAGCATCATCGATGAGAGGAGTGCAAGCCTCTCCGTCGACCGTTCGCGGATCCGGCCATCCCAATTCGTCATAGAAAAGAGAACCAAGCACATAGATGACCTAGAAAATGCAAAGTTGATCCCAACCATACTGCCTGACTACATCCCGCCTCTGGCCAGAGCGGTGAGTTATGATAGTGTACCAAGAGATTTTGAGTACACCATGGTTACTGCATACCTGCCAAAGGGGATACACGTAGTTCGAGCACAACTGGACAAGATCGAAATGTTGAATTTTAGCGACTTCAACCTAGGAGACCGCAAGAACCATAGTATGCTCGACCTGTAGAAATACCTGACCAGGATGAAGGGGAAGAAATTAGAAATAATCCCCTAGCCATGGATGATGAACCTCGCATAGTACACCCTATTGAACATAATGAAAATCCCACACTTCGTAAGGCACCAGGAAGTTAAGGCATGTGTCAATCTCCTACTTTCATTTTACCATGGTGGATACTTATGGCTAGACCGCTGTATCACAGTCGATCCAACACTGATCCATAGGATCACTAGATTGAGTATGCAAGGATCCGACCCACAATATTTCTATCTAGGGAAAGCCACAGATCATGTGGTATCATAGAATATCAAGGATACCTACGACGATGTTGAGAAGGGGACGCGAGGCTACAAGGTAGCTTCCATCTAGAATGGTGTAGTGTGCCTAGCATGCCAATTAATCGCAAGGAAACTTGTGAGAAAGAATAGACCCACACAGGTCACAGGCTTTTTCGTTGACCTTGCGAGGAAATGTGTAGAAGGTGTCACAAAGAAAAGGATCAGGGCTACAAGTTCCACTTTAGATGGATCCTGATCCTCATTGCTTTTATTGCTTGGGAGATTCTAGAAGGTGCGACCTTCCCAAACATTGAACTGTTTGAGCCTCTCACTGCGAAGTTCACCAAGCTCTGGTACTTGAGAGACATGGGAAAACAGTGGCAGTCGAACTCATTTTTTCACACATATTATCTCCAGCTAAAGAGAGCCATTGAAGTTGAACCTCCCATGACGTCGAAAATCCTACAGTGCTTCAAACCCCTCATGAAGCTCTACACAGATCGACACTTCATCTATATTACTACGTGAGCAGATGAGCATAAAGAGGAGCTTCAGTCATACTACAAGCTCACTGAAGAGGACCTCGAGGAGATCACCAAGGATTGGTCAACAAACCTCCTTATCCCCATTGACCCTGCAAAGATGTCTGACCCTAAACTTGACAGAACAGAAGTCACTCACAAGTAACATGACACACCCAGACCCAGCAGAAGGAAGAAGACTGAAGAATTCCAAGACTTAAGCAATAGATCAAAGAAGACTGCTTCAGTATCACCTGACTAAGGGGGTGATGACGAAGTAGAAGAAATAAATGGAAAAGAAGATGAGCAGAAGCAAGGCGAAGTAACACCACCTATATATGAGGCTGATCCCTTGAAGAAGAGGAAGGTTTCTCCCAAGAAACCCTCTTCTCGGAAGAAATCAAGAGCCACTTTGACCAATATGCAAACTATGCTCATTGTCGATGATTTTGACTTCATCATCGCAGCTGTAAAAGATGCCTCATGGGAAATATTGTAGAAACAAGAAACCAGGTAGGAGGAGATGTATGACAAAATTGAGGTCGAACTATGAGGGGTACAACATTCCCTTCAGTCCAATCGCACAGTGTCCACTACGCCCCTACCATCAGGAGAACCAAAGTTGGGAGATGAGCTAGCCCAACTCCGCCGACTAGCTGATGCGACCGAAGCTCACCTTCGTCAAGCACAAGAAGAAATAGAACAATCTACCCAAGCCTTGAAGCAAGTGAAATAAGTAATATTAGAAAAAAGCTGTTTTGGAGAGCAGGAGAAGGTTGAACTCCAGACAGATTTTGAAGAGGAGAAAGCACATATTTAGTAGGAAAAATAACTGTTTATCGCAGAGCAACTCGAAGTACAAGAAGCAGTCAACATAGCACTTCTCTCTATGACAGGCTTAGAAACAAAGGAAGAAGAACGAGTCACACATCAAGTAGACCAGCTCGCAGAAGATATCCAACATCTACGACAAAGAATAGCAGACTTAGAGCTCCGCACAGTGCCCAACACCTCGCAGGATGTGAGAGATCAAAGGGAAGCAACTGCTCGAGGCACAGTTGAAAGAATCAAGGGTCTCTCCATGGAATGTAAACAACTAAGTGATCGTAGTGCCCAAACATATAAGCGACTCACTAAGAATCTAGAAATGAAGACACTGGAGTCACAACTCCAAGAGGCAAAGTATCAAGAAGAAACAATATAGGCGTAGTTGAATCCCCTGTCAATTGTTGAAAGGATGAAGCGATCCCAAGAGCAACGTACTGCCCAGTAGTAGATCCACACAATTCAATGCAAATTCATGGAAGTGACTCAAAGGCTCCAACCTATATAGGATGTGGCTTTCCAACTATTCGTAGAAATTGAAGGCCAAGGAGTAGAACTAGAACAAGTTGTCACTGTAGTAGACCAATGCCTAGAGGGACCTGTCAACAAAGTTTTTATCCAAGAGTTCACTGAACAGGAGGCTATGGAATAGAAACAAGTTGAAGCAGCTCGAGCCAATCTCGAGGTTTTTGAGGCAGAATTATCCATATCAGAGTGACTAGGGACGAGTCACAGGTGAGTGTTGGGGGCCTGTTGGCCCTTGACCAAGTTTTGAGTATCCTTGGTTATGTTAGACCTATTTTTGGGACTTCGACAGGCTGTGGAAGGTGGAGCACAAGATGAAGCAGTTCTCGCGGGATCTCGGCCCCCTTTTAGGGATTTTTTGGATTTGGGATTATGTAACGGGTATGGGGATGTCGACCCATGGGTTTACCCATGCTTAGGCCTATTTTGTAATGTATAAATAGAAGGTTGAGCAATGTAGGAAGTAGTTCGATCTATGTGATCGAAATTGCTAAGTGCTGAATGGAGATTTCTTTTGTGCATACTGTATGAGGCTTGTAGAGCTAAGTGAAAGCGAGTGTAAGAGATTGAGAAGAGGCTTAGTGCTGTAACCTAGCCTGGGGAAGGAGGATCTAGCGAGGTGCGCAGATATCCTGTCCTCTATGAAGTAGGATTTTTGAGGCTCCGTGCATGTAACTAATTGAAGAAGCTAATACATAGTATGAAGAGTTGGTGGACGTAGCTCTAGGGTGGGGGTGAACCACGTACATCCTATGTTGTGAATTCTTCATGCGCTATGTTGATGTGTTTATGTATTAATTTCTTAGTTCTTTGATATAGATGAATGATAGGTAGATCTGTTGTTTCTTTGTGCTTAATAATGAGAGAAAATTTTGGATCTCACCTATGTGAATGTGCTTAGTGCTTGAATCTGCTAGATCTGATCTATTTTGTCATGCTAAGTGGTACTTGATGCTTGATCTGGTTGAATATTGTGATGCTCTTTAATTAGGGTTTTACCTGCGAAGTAGATATTGGTTAAACATTGATGAACTATATTGCTAAGTGCTTTGTCAAGGTGTTACAATCACATATCCATGTCCCAGCTAAGGTTGCAGACACTGGAGTCCTGCAACCACCCCTACCTCTACCTCGGGTGAGACTTCATCTCCTTTGCAGGTGTTTCCGAAAGGGCTGGTAGTTAGGGTTTTGTTGGTGGGATCTTGAGCATTGAACCCTGGGTCTGCCCCTGTTCCAACACCATGGAAATAAATACAAATATTTTCATGATATCAATTGGATGAAAATATAGTATTTCTATTAATGTAATCAACATAAGTACATAGGTGACAAACTTCTGTAATGACACATATCAGAACCGATAAACTAAGTTCCTCTAGCTGGGCCTCCACCACTTCAATCCTCCACAAAGGAAAGCTCACAAGTAGGAGTCAATGAAGTTCTCCATCAAAAAATAGGAAGAGCTTAGGGGGATGAACACAAGAAGTTTAGACTTTCAAGGACAAAGGGATGCAGACTCAATTGAGGTGAAATTTCTCCAGAGTGTCTTTTCTCTCAATGATGAATTGTCTTCAAGGCTTGGATATGGCTCAATTTATAGCCTCCAAATTGAATTGAAGGGTTGCATTAGAGTGTTTCTAGTATATGGAAGGTAAAGGATCATGGATCACATGACATGGCATGGAAACCTGACAATTTTTTTAATTTTTGAGCACCAAACCCAATGTACTCAAGATGTAATGGAGCAACCTGCGTATACACAAGTTGTCTAATTGTAGGTTGAGTATATGGAAAACAATATGTATTCTTAGATTTGGAGTGAACAAAAGGGAGAAATGAAGTCTGCAGAGGGAAATGGAAGGCCATCAAAGAAAGATGCATGGAGTGTGGAAAATATGATATAACATATTCCCCATAATGTGTAAGGTCAGAGGAGTATCTTCGATGGACGAAATACACTATAATTCCCAGAAGTGGAGTAATGAAGACTCAACTAGAAGTACTAGTTACTCATGAGAATATTACAATTCATATTTACTTTGTACACATGGATTCCAATTTGAATTACAATGCAAATCCATGTGGATATATATCAAATAGCTTTTCATGGCCATGAATAGGAAATACAAAGTAGACATATGCCATAGGCTATCATAGTCAAGAACAAGACATAATGAAGTCCAGTATAAAATCAATCGAAGATATATGTATATAATGGAGTGCAATCTGATCTTCCATGATCACTGAATTCATATAGGTACTGGTATGATGATAGAAAACAATAGATATGGGGTGCTTCTAGCGTAAACTGGAGGTCTTCTACACTGTCCGTCGAAGGTGCAAGTCTACATTAAGGTATACCATTAAAAAACCAGAGAAAAACCATCGATAATGAAAGTAGGTGTTGTTAGCACAATGTTTTTTGAAGTTAGAGTTAGAGGTTTGTCCAAAATATTTTAGAGTCATGTCTTGATCTTTATAAAAGTCAAAACTTTCCTGAATAAGTCACAATTGGTTTGTCAAAGTTTATGAGGTCAATGACCAAATAAGGAATGGTTTGAAATATCAAGTAAAGGGTTTGGCCATAAATTGGTAAAAGGGTGTAAGTCTCATCATGTTTAAATTGTAAAGGTCTATTTTCCTAAGTCTCGAGTCATGTCAAAAAAGTGTTATTTGGGTACCAAGGTTGAATCAAGTGGTTAGGATAAAATTCAAGTCAAAATATATTATGGTTCATCATTATCTAATCATGAAGTCATGAAAGTGAACAATAATGGAACTCCATATCATTTGTACCGTTGCACACTTCAAATGAGTACCCGTTGCGCGAGTTCACTGCACAAGTATTTAACTTGCCTTAAAACATCTCATTGCTATGGATTTTTCGTTCCTTTTCATAATTTCATTCCTTATCCCTTCAGGAATAAATAATGGTCACCCTTCATGTTTCTCCATCACTTTCAAAACTTGTGCGTCATCCATAGTATTTCCAGTAAGCTCTGAAGCCCTTTGCTACGTAAATACTGTTTGCTACTAGTTGCTACATAAATCTACTATTCTAATTTTGCTGCATATCCTCCATCACTTTCAGTCATTGTTCAAGAGTTTTGCTTGGATCCCATTGCAAATTAACTTCTGGAACGATTTTTTTTTCACACAGTCAACCTTCTTTCCTCTGAGATAAATTTATATTACTTTCTCCCACGCCAAGTTTTTTGTCTTTGTGTGTCATTGTGACGAGTTTCCGCCACTATTTATCACTGTGCCGATATTTCCGCTGGATGAAATTTTTCCATTGATGTTTTCTACTGTGCCAAGTTTTCCGCTACGCCAAATTTTTCCGTCGCTTTTTACTGTTGCACCGAGTTTTCCATTGCATCGAATTTTATTCCACTGATTTGTTTGTTGTGCAAAGTTTCTTGTTGCTACCTTTTCCCATGCATTGTGCAAAAGTTACTATTCTTATTCGTTGCATAGAAAGGCTATTACAATTTATTGTTGCGCACCTGAAATTGACATACACCAACATCATGGAAACTCCTCAAAATAAAAGAAAGAATGAAAGAAGTGGGAAGGTCGTGAGGTTTGAACCACAAGATTTAAATTTGATAAACACAGACCTGGTGATTAGAGTGTCCTTTGAACAAGCCAGATGCATACGTTTCTGTGAAAATATTAAAGTATATAATTTGCAACTAACTAAGCAATCACCCTTAATTTTATTGGTGTCAGTGCAACTATTGTAGGGATCACTTTTCAAGTAACAGAGGAAACTATATCAACTGTGACAAAGATCCCTATGTAAGGAGAAAAATGGTTTAAAGGTATGCCATTAGATACTTCATGTTATATTGATTTCATCAAGCCTGAATATAGAAATCCAAAAATTGGAGCCAACATTCCCAATGAGTATCTTGTGGAACCTTTTGAAAAACTTCTGAATATAATCAAGAAGTACTTCACCTATGAGGAAATATTCGACAAGGTGCATCAATATCACATCAGGCTTCTGATGCATTTCATAGGGAAAATTCCTTTAAAATTACCTTTCTTCCTATGTCGAAGCCTGGGAAATATAGAAGACATTGTCTAGGCCAAATCTGACAAGCCAGAGAACAACTTATTCCATTTTTCCTTGATTAAAATGTTGGTGGTTGAGGATCTAGGAAATTTAAACAGGTACTGGAATTCCTTCCTAATTTCAACAAACATTCCTAAAGACCCTAAAGGAGATATTCCCTTATCTACTGAGAAATCAACACTTCATAGTTCATAGGTGAGGGGAGGAGATGTTGTTGAAAGAAGAAAAGGAAAAGAAATTGAAGATTCATCACCGAGTCAACCAACATCCAAGAAGAGAAGAAAACAATGATTCATTGATGAAACTGCAGAGACCCAAGATCCCAATAAACTGTGCACCAGGTCCTCTGCTAGGAGATTTCCCATACCCATAATTCATCCAGGGCTCATTGAATGTGCAATCCAAGAGATTTATGAAAAGAAATTGGAACCAGGTGAGGAAGATGCATATATTAAGGAGGTGAAACAACAATTAAAGAAATCTCAACATGTTATAGCCTAATTCTATCAATAGAACAAAGAATTAAGGAGACAACTAGTAGAAAGAATTCCTGAAACACCAGCATCACAGAGTAAAGCAGGTTAGAGATATCCTACCTCATAAACATGAGGAGAAAATAATATAAATTGGCTGAAAAAGAAGCTAAGAGAGGCTTAGGATGTGATCATTGACCTAAGGGAGGAAAAAAGGATATCATAGGAAAGAATCATGAAACATTTCAAGGAATTCATACCAACTATTGATGATGCATGTGCATCTCTCTTTGAGGCTCAATCAAAATTGAAAAGAAACGCGACTTTGTTGAGCCAGGTGAGGAGTTTGAAGAGACAAAATTTGTCAATAAGAAGGAAAAATAGGGCCTTACAAATTCAAGTGATTTTGTAAAAGGAAGTTACGGACAAAATGAATGATCCCATCCTTTGATGCCAACTGGATTCACGTGCGCAACCTCAACATGAAGACTTGTCACGGGAAATCGCTCCATAGATTTCTTAGCCAACAGTTGTGCAACAGAAACAAGAATTTACCGTGCAACGGTGACAGTGTTGTCCAGTGATACACATGATCATTCATCACAACCATATGGTTGAAATTCACTTAAGAATTGATGATTGTAAATAACATCTCGGATAGGTTACGATTGCCAAATCAACTTTCCTATTTTTGGTAAATTTTGTAGAGGTTGTTGTTCTCTTTGAAAACAACCAGATCCATAACTCTAGGAGTTAGTAGTTTGACTCCTCGTAGCTAAGTGTAGCTTTATTTTCTATATATAGGGACTATTTTGATGTAAAAAGGGGGGCACACAGGAAGAAGTATATACATTCTGATCCCTAATGTAATTTTCTAAATATAAAGAAATACAAATGCAGAAGTCCTGAAATCCTTAAGAAAAAGATTCTAATGGTGGTGATTTGAAGCTTGTACCTTTCTTTGTATGTATTTCCTATGTACTAATATTCATTTTCACTTTTCTTCTCTTTAAATTGGTAATTTTAAAAGTCCAGATTTCATATAATGGTGCTCTAGACTGAACCGATTTAAATTTTGTCTATCTTCTCAACTAAGATCAGAATTCATCCATTGTGGTGCTTTGAATATATTGCATGTTTCTTTTCTTCTTTCACCCTATATGATCAAAATAAACAATGAAGTTCATCACCTCATTTATCCTTTGTTCCTATGAGGATTTTCTATCTACCAAGCATTGTTTTCTTTGTTTTCAGAGGTTGACTCCATAGCCTTAGAAGCACTATCTTTTGTCAGCAAACCTTAAAAAATTATCTCAAAATTATAAATCTGGCCATCATTTTAAAATAAAATTGTTTATCAGAGATGAAGTCTCAGAGAGAGCCCTCTCTAGATTGGCAATGCTAGTTTCCAGTCTTAAAGTTGGTTTGTAGGTTACCTTTGTAGATTGTTTCTTCAACCCAACAATTTACTCAGAATTAACATTTTGGCATCACCGCTGGGGAATAAATTGAAAATTTTCCCTCAGAAAGAACGACTAAAATATTTAGATTTGATTCTTGAGGGTAGCAGTGAATCAACCACCGTTTTTTGGCTAAACTTTTTTTACCCTAGAGAATTCATTAAATAAGATCAGTAACATATTTTTGTTTGTTTTTGAGAAAATAAGAAATCTTGGCTTCTAAGAGAATTCACACTAGAAGGAACCCTGATACATAAACTATAGCATATGTTTTTGATCCTGAGAAACTCTTGCACAAAATAAAATAAAAGACAGTCAAATCATTTTCTTTCCTGGACAAAAATCTATCTTTACCCAAAGACAGTTTAAAAAGTATCGATTACCTTGAATTTGATTTAAAATTTGAACAAACCTTGTTCAGATCTAGATCATAATCTAAGTTAAATGAAATTATCTTTGATAAGAAGAGATTCCAGTCTTTGATTCCCACTATCCCCTTTCAAACTATTCCTATTCAGATTGTCCCTGCTCAGACTGTTCAGATAGACCAAACTCCTCCTAGAGCCACGAGAGCCAGATTTTCTCCTCTTGCCTTGCCTTCCTAGTTGCATGATTTACCTCAAAATTGTAATCAAAGAATCAGATCATTCGATGCCGAAGAAAATATATCAACCCAAAGACACTTGGATTGGTTTAATGATTTTTTTGATCTAGAGCAAGTATATCACGAGGATGAAAAACTCAGGTTGCTCACACAAAGTCTTTAAGGAGAAGTTAGAAAATGGTTTAAATATCTTCCTACATCAAATGTCCCTAATTTTGCATCTTTTGAAACACTTTTTCTTGCAAGATGGGGTGATAAAAAGAATCATCTTCAGTTGCTAACTCAATAGAATAATATAAAAATATCACCAAATGAAATAGTACAAGAGTTTTCAACCAGGTTTATGAAAGTTTATAATTCAATTCCTACAAAAGTAAAGCCTCTTCCTGGAGCTTCCCAACTTCGATATATTTACTCTTTTGACAGTGACTTTGCCTTGTTGTTAAGATAAAGAATATCCAATACATTAGATGATATGATGAGTGATGCAATTGAAGTAGAGATAAATCTGATGGCATCAGGGAAGATCAAACATAATCCTGACAAAGATGTGAAGAAGGTCCAAGGAGAAGGACAGTCCTCAACTTCTCAATCATCAGATGAGAAATTTGATTTGATGATGAAAACTATGGAAAGATTCATGGAAAGAATTTCCTTGGAGAATAAGCCTGCCACCAGGGATCAAATTGATTTTCAGCCCATAAATCAAAATTTTAGAAGAGCTCCAGTTCCATAGATCATGAAAAGAGACCAGAGAAATCAAGGTGATAAAAAAAAACTATGTAAATGAATATTTTGATCAAACAATTGAAGACAAAATGCATTGTTGTGATGATACATACACAAATGTGTTCTTAACTAAAGAAGAACATGATTAATTTATCGATGCAAATGATAAGTTTATGCATGATAATGATGATATGTTGTCATTGGAAACATAAGATTTTAGGAAAGGATATCAAAATTCTATTATGCATATTCAAAAACAGTATAACCTCAGAAGCAAAAAGGTTCCTGCAAATCCTCCAAAGGAAAATCATACAAGGGAACTTAAGATAAATACACCTTCTTCAAGCCAACCTAAGAGAAAGGATGCAATGGAGAAAGGAAAATCCAAAGAAGAACACTCGGAGAAAATATCAGAGGCAATAAAGGAAGCAGTCATCAAAGAGGTAGAAAAAGCACCATATCCTTTTAATTTTGAAAGTGAAATGGCTAAAATCAAAATTTCTGTTCCATTTAATGAGCTGATTAAGAATGGAGAATATAGAAATCAGATCATTAAAATGCTCAAAATGGAATAATCTCTTGACACCTTGAATATACAAGATGATCACCCTGCTATCTTGTTTGTCCCATGTGTGGAGGAGAGTGATGATGTTGATGATGTTCCTCCTTTCTATGTTAGTCTTAAAATTCATGACATGACCTCACATAATGCCATGTTATATTTAGGATCATCACATAATCTAATGCCCAAGGTGTTCATGGATGAGTTGGGCTTATATAGTGCAAGACCTTACAAGGATATTTTCTTTTTTGACTCAAGGAAGATGAAATACTTGGGTTTAATCAAAGACCTGGTTGTATCATTGTCTCAAATTCCATCAAAAAATATGATCATGGATGTAGTGGTTGTTGACTTCCCTCCTAAATTTGGCATGTTTCTTTCTAGATCTTGGGCTGCAAAGTTGAAAGTAACTTTGCAAATGGATATGTCATATGCTACTATCCCTGTTTTTGGACAAGAAAGGAGGTTGTACAGAGAAGTTCTACTCAAGTACATGGTGAGTAGAAAAATTCATCCAATCAATCATCCCATTTACTCTGTTGATACTAAGGTTGGTTCCTTTATTTTCTATAATGACTTGAGTTTTGAAGAGGGGAAGCCAACGACTGTCATGGCCATCAAAGACAAAACTGACCATCCAACGAAGGAAATTACAAATCAACAAGATAGTGCAGAGGATGAAATGTGGAATGTGAGATTTGATGGAGTAGCTAACAAGGAAGGAACATAATCTAGTGTGTGGATTAACCCTCCCAATATAGGTACAAAACGTTGTTCTTATAAGATTTCTTTTGATTGTACCAATAATATGGTCGAATATGAGGCACTGATTTTGGGGTTGAAGACTTTAAAATAATTGGGTGCTAGGAGGATAGTTGTACATGGATATTCTGAGCTTGTTATTAACCAGGTAAAGGGTATATATCAATCAAAGAATCCTATATTGAGAGAATACAGGAATTTAGTACTTGATCTTCTTGAAGAGTTTTCATAATACAATTTATCACTAATTCCTAGAGGGAAAAATCAAATTGCAAATGCTTTAGCTACTTCAACTTCGGTTTTAAAAATTCAAATTTTTCTTAATACAAAGTATGAAATTAAAGTCAAGCATAGGCCAAAAATACTTGATAACATTAAATATTGGAAAATATTTGAAGATGAAAAACAGGTAGAAAGATTCCTTCAGATGAGTGATGGATTTGCTAATTCAAATATTGATGATGAGTGTTGTTGTGAAGAGAATGAATATGAAGCTGTGTTCAACAATGATGACCTTTTTCAGAATCAGATTGTTGAAAGAGATATAATGAAACTCAAAAATAACATTATTCCCAAAGGTTTGGTCCCATTGTAAAAGCATTTTAACAACAATGATGTAGCCAGAAATCCTAAAATCACTCCAAACGATGAGGACATAGAATATTGCAACATTGGGTCTCAAAAGGATCCCAAGATCATGAAACTGTCAAAAACACCCAGTCCCAAAATTAAACAGAGGTATATAATCCTAATGAAGTATTTTCCCGATGTCTTTGCATGGAGTTATGAAGATTTGAAGGTCTATGATACCGAGGTAATTCAACATGTAATTCCCATCAAGGATGATCATAAAACCTTTAAGAAAAATTTGAGAAGAATAAACCCTCTACTATTGCGATTGATTGAAAAGGAGGTAAGGAAGTTGTTTGATGCCAAAATTATTGTGTCCTTAAGATTTTCCATGTGGGTGGCTAACCTAGTTCCTGTCAGGAAGAAAAGTAGTGAGATCAGGTTATGTGTAGATTTCCAAAATCTAAACAGGGTGTCTCTCAAAGACAATTATCCACTTCCTAAGATGAATTACATCTTGCATAAGGTGGTGGGATCTCAGAAGATATCAATTCTTTCAATGGTTTCTCTGGATACAACCAGATTATGGTGCATCCAGATGACCAAGAGAAGACACATTTTACAACACCTTGGGGTACCTTCATGTATGCAAAATGCCTTTTGGGATTATGAATGTAGGAGAAAATTTCCAAAGGGCCATGGACATAGCCTTTGCCGATGAAAAAGATAAGTTTATTTTATTTACTTAGATGTTATCACTGTATTTTCAGATTTTGATGATCAACATCTCAAACATCTAAAAAGGGTTTTCCAGAAGTGTAGAAAGTTTGTCATCTCATTGAATCCAAAAAAGTCAATTTTTGGAATGCAAGAAGGAAAATTACTTAGACACATTATTTCAAAGGAAGGGATAAAGATAGACCCCAAAAGAGTGGAAGAAATTCTGAAAAGTGGCATACCCAGGAGCAAGAAGGAGGTAAAGTCTTTCCTAGGAAAAGTAAATTTTTTGAGAAGGTTTATTCCTAACTTGGATGAGATCATAAACTATATCACAAATATGCTCGGGAAAGGAAATGAAATAAAATGGAATCCTTAAGATAGAAATTATTTTAAAGATATTAAAGTGGCACTGACCAAAGCTCTAGTGTTGGCCAACCCAAATTTTGCAAAACATGTTATCTTGTTTTTCTTTGCTTCAAAACATGCCATTGCTCGTGTTTTCTTGCAAAAGGATGATCAATATTTTGAAAGGCCCATAGCCTATTATAGAAGGACATTGAGAGACTCCCAACTTAAGTATGACATCATGGAAAAGAGGGCATATGCCTTGGTGAAGGCCCTTAAGGAATTTAGAACTTATATCTTGCATTCCCATGTCATTGCTTATGTGCATAGCAATTCTATAAAAGATATTTTGACTCAGCCTGATCCTGAAGGGAGAAGGGGAAAATGGATAAAAATGTTGTTGGATTATGACCTTGAGATCAAACCTACAAATATGATTAAAGGTAAGGGGCTTGCAAATTTGATGGCATAGTCCAATTATGATGTCTTGTGAATAAATTTCATTGATGACTTATCAACAAATTTAGAAGAAGAAACAGTCCCACAGGTATCCCAAAAATTCCTTGATTCTCCTTGGTATGCTGATATTATTTGTGTACTAAGAAATTTACAAGCTCCTCCTAAGTTAAGAAAAACCAAAGCTAGATTTTTGAAATTGAAAGGAACAAAGTTTTTCATTCTGGACCATTCTTTGTATTGGAAAGGTCCAGGTGAGATATTGCTAAATTGTCTATTGGAGGAAGAAATTAAAAAAGCTATCAAAGAGTTTCACAAAGGTGACTGTGGGGGGCATCATTTTTGGAAGACCACTGTGCACACAATACTAAGGGAAGGGTTCTATTGGCCTATTATTTTTTCTGATGTATACAAGGAAGTTTCCAGCTACCGTGAACACCATATTTTTGATGGAAAAAGAAAGCTACAACCTATACCTTTAAATCTTATCTCTGTTGAAGCACCATTCATGCAATGTGGCCTTGATTTTATATTAGAAATTCATCCTCCATCCTTATCTCAGCATAGGTGGATATTGAAAGGAACATATTACTTCACCAAATGGATTGAAGCAGTCCCCACAAGGCAAGCTACTGATACTGTAATCATTCAATTTTTAGAAAGAAATATTTTGTCTAGATTTGGTTTTCCAGTCAAGATCATTACTGACAATGAAGCAACATTCAAATCCAAGAAAATGGAGAAATTTTGCAGTGACTATAATATAACTCTTTGCCATTCCACAAATTATTACCCACAGGGTAATGGGTTGGTTGAATCATTTAACAAAATCTTGACTAGGATTATTAAGAATCTTTTGCAAGAAAATAAGAAAGCTTGGCACAAAAATCTCATCTATGCGTTATGGGCTGATAGGATTACCACTAAAAGGTCTATTTCTACATCACCTTTTCAGATTGTATATGGTAAAGAGGAAGTTTTTCCTACATCATTAGGAATTCCAGTGATGAGACTGATACAAGAACAAGAAGTTGAATCAAATGATTCTCTAAGGAGAATAAACCAATTAATCCATGTGCAACAGATGATGGAACATGTCTTCAATAAATCACAATTGCACCAAGATAAAATGAAAAGAACTTTTGACATGCATACTAAGGAAGATAATTTCAAGGTGAATGATTTGGTACTGAAGTGGGATGAAAGGAATGAAGACAGAGGAAAATATGGGAAGTTTGATCATCTTTGGTTGGGACCATTCAAGATTGTTGCATACCATGGGAAAAATCCCAATTTGGTGTAGGAGCTTAATGGAGATTTTATTGGTGGAGGACCTGTGAATGGAAGGTTTCTCAAACACTATCTTGTTTTAAAAAAAATCAATATCTTCATGTCATTGTAAATAACCATTTTATTTTCAGATGAAGCATTTCAAGTCAATAATAAACAAAAAATTGAAGCCCGAAGTGAAGGCCCTAAGTTTATGTTGAGTCTAGTGAGAGTTGTGTCAAGAGAGTTTTGTAAATGAGTTTGTTTTGTCAACTTAGAGTTTTTGAGTCAAATAAATCCCAATGGTCAAGAACTTGGTATAGTATTCTTTTCTACCTCACTTGAAGGATAACATCCCCATTTGAGCTAGCTGTTAGCACCATGTTTTTTGTAGTTAGAATTAGAGGTTTGTCCAATTTTTTTCAGAGTCATGTTTTGATATTTATAAAAGTAAAATAATTCATGAATAATTCATAGTTGGTTTGTCAAATTTTATGAGGTCAATAACCAAATAAAGAATGGTTTGAAATTTCAAGTAAAGGGTTTGGCCATAAATTGGTAAAAGGGTGTAACGTTCGTCATGTTTAAATTGTAAAGGTATATTTTCCTAAGTATCGAGTCGTGTCGAAAAAGTGGAATTTGGGTACCAAGGTTGAATCGAGTGGTTAGAATAAAAGTCACGTAAAAAGATATTGTGGGTCATCATTACCTAATCATGATGTCAGAAAAGTGAACAATCATGGAACTCCATATCATTTGTACCATTGCACACTTCAAAGGAGTACTCGGTGCATGAGTTCACTGCACAAATCTTTAACCTCCCTTAAAACATCTCGTCACTATGGATTTTCCATCCCTTTTCATAATTTCATTCCTTATCCATTCAGGAATAAATATTGGTCACCCTTCATGTTTCTCCATCACTTTCAAAACTTGTACGTCATCCATAGTCTTTCCAGTAAGCTATGAATCCCTTTTCTATGTAAATATTGTCTGCTACCAGTTGCTACATAAATCTAATATTCCAATTTTGTTGCGTATCCTCCATCGCTTCAGTCATTGTTCAAGATTTTTCCTTGGAGTCTGTTGCAAATTAGCTTCTGGAACGAGTTTGTTTTTCACACAGTCAACCTTCTTTCTTCTAAGATAAATTTCCATTACTTTCTCCTGCGCCAAGTTTTTCGTCGTTGTGTGTCATTGTGTCAGTTTTCCACCATTGTTTTTCACTGCGGCGAGATTTCCGCTACGCCAAAGTTTTCCATTGTTGTTTGCTGAAGCATCGAGTTTTCCATTGTGCCAAAGCTTTTTGTCGCTTTTTACCGCTGCATCGAGTTTTCAATTGCGCCGAATTTTCTACCACTGATTTGTTTGCTGTACAAAGTTTCATGTTGCTACCTTTTCCCGTGCATCATGCAAAATTTACTATTCTTATTCGTTGCACAGAGAGGGTATTACAATTTATTGTTGCGCACCTAAAATTGACATACAACAACATCATGGAAACTCTTCAAAGTAAAATAAAGAATGCAAGAAGCGGGAAGGTCGTGAGGTTTGAACCACATGATTTAAATTTGATAAACACAGACCCAATGATTAGAGTGTCCTTTGAACATGTCAGATGCATACGTTTCTCTGAAACAATTCAAGGATATAATGTGCAGCTAACTAGGAATTTCACCCTTAATTTTACTGGTGTTAGTACAACTATTGTAGGGATCACTTTTCAAGTGACAGAGGAAACTATATCAGCTGTGATGGAGATCCATATGTAGAGAGAAAAATAGTTTAAAGGTATGCCATTAGATAATTCATGTTGTATTGATTTCATCAAGCCTGAATATAGAAATTGAAAAATTGGCGCCAACATTCCCAGTGATGAAGGTTGATATCGGTGGCCACCCACCTATTCTACGAGCTCGAAAAACAGTTTTCCATCTTGGTAGTTTTTCGACAGGTTTTTGGGTTCCAAACTTTCGGGGTCGTTTTGAGGCCCTAAATGACATTGTTTGGGGATTCGGGGTCCAAGAGACTGTCGAAGGCACTAGCCTGGACCAATAAAATATCATTCTTCTCGGTTAGACCTTTCCAATGGTGTATCGAGCGCCCCAAACAAAGATCCCTTCTCTTGATCATTTTTTTCAGTGCATGTCGTTGACGAGGTTCGAGTATAGAAAGTTGGGTCTCAAGCTTGTCTCTCTTGAAGACAATCACTCTCACATGCCAAAGAAACCCTCCATGGCGGAAGAAAAGAAAAACGATAGAGAAGATTATTCTATCAATCTGTTGCTTGAGAAATCTCTCACGTGACAGAGGGACGAAATGATGGAGAATTTCCCCACATCCTTCAATGTCTGCTGATAGAAACATGCACATCTTCATCAAACAACCACTTTGGAAGCACATCTCCTTTCAAGGTACAGGTTAATTTTGATATTCACGTATTTGAAGGTCAGATAGATGCAAATTCCCTAGACAAATGGTTAAATATGTTAGAAGGTTATTTCTCTGTTCATAATTTTTCTGACAGGGAAAAGATCACCTTTGCACTCCTTAAAGCTCTCCCCCATGTCAAACATTGGTGGGAAACTTACTGGGAGAAAAGTTCCATAGAGGATTCTGGATTATATGGGGCCGATCCCACTTGGTATTTTTTTTTGGATGCGATAAAGGAAAAATATTACCATGTTGGCAATTACGAGGACCAATACAAGAGATGGACCACACTGTGACAAGAGAGGGGCCAAGTAGTTCCGGAGTTCACAAATACCTTCCATACATTGCGCACCAAGCCGGGTATCAAAGACTCTAAATGACATTTGGTTCTGAAATACCGTGGGGCTCTACACAGATAAATCCAAACTGAAATGGATTTTTTGGACGTCTCATCACTCAGTGTTGCTTATCGATATACTGTTAAAATCGAGCAGAAATTTAAGCACCAGAACAAACGGGCGTTTGGGTCTACAAATATGCAACAAACAAAGTATGATAAAGATGACCCTAACAAACAGTCTCCCAAAAACCATTCCAAGCCACAGGAAAATAAGGGTCACAGGAAGACAAAGAGGGACACTGAAAAATGGTGTGATTTCCACAAAATCCCCTAGCACAACACCGAGGAATGTCGCTCAAAACATTCATTGGTGGCCGAGATCAAAGACAAGGAGCTGAACCCTAATTTAGAATTTGATTTTGAAAATACTGGTAAAATACATATCATCGATGCAAACCCCTCTGCTATTGTCGCGACCGCAACAATTCAACTAGAAGAACCAATAGATCCTGAAGAGGGGGAGTGCCTTTTTCATTCACAGATGTGGGTGAAGGGGACCCTGTTGCATTTTATTGTTGATAGCGGAATCCATAAGAACCTCATCTCAATAGAGGTCATCAAACAGTTGTGATTGTTGACAACACCACACCCACAACCATACATCGGGTGGCTTCACCAAGGACTAGATCTTCGTGTCATCCAGTAATGTCAATTGTCATATGAAATCCATCCCTTTAGGGATGAGGTATTATGTGATGTTTCCCCACTAGATGATTGTAATGTTCTCTTGGGCCAACCATATATGTGGAAGCGCCATGTTGTTTATGAGTCTCGACCCCGTAGTGTCATTGTTACTTTGGGGGGTCATCTCTACAGAATACCAGAGGTATTTCCAACTATTGTCCCACCTAAATAGTGTCGCAAGGTAGTATCTCATACTAATTTTTTTATCTTCTTCACAATCTGTTCAAAGGGTGAATAGGAGGATACTGCAACCACTATAGAAACGGCCCAAGCACCTTCTATCCAATAGAAGCAGGTCCACAAGACTGCAACAAAGAAAAAATATTCCGTTTGCACACAAACATATCATGTAGCTTGACCGGTTGAACAGATTCAACCTTGCCAAAAACAGGTTCGTGACATCCTTCCACAAACCAAGCAATGTGATGTCTTCAACAAGGCAAGAAACTCACCAAGATTTAGATTCAACAAACGCTTCCCCCTCTCCCCCGGGAACTCAACACAATGGAGAACATTTCTTCCTAATAAGGGAGGATTCCAGGTGGATGTTAGTGTCCACCCACCTATTCCACGAGCTCAAAAAATAGTTTTCCATCTTGGCAGTTTTTCAGCAGTGTTTCAGGTTCCAAACTTCTGGGGCCGTTTTGAGGCCCTAAACGATGTTTTTTGGGGATTCCGTGTCTAGGAGGCTACCTAAGGCAATGGCTTGAACCAATCAAAAATAATTCTCCTTGGTTAGACCTTTCCAACGGTGTATCGAGTGCCCGAAACAGAGATCATATGCAAAATTTACGCCCCTGGGAAGATGACGTATCAACTACCCCCATCGGGGCCCGCAAACCTTTGGATTTTCGTCTTCTGGGGTTAGGGTTTTGGATTTTACTTATGTTAAAAAGGCCCTTAGAGCCTCATTGTAATAATCGTCTTCTTGTGAATGTGAGTAGCCGTCACATCTCTTCTCAGAGATAAGTTGCCACCATTCTAGTGAGTCTTTCACTCTGTATTTTTACAGTCTCTGTACGTTTCTTTCATTAATAGAAATCATGTATTACGATATCTCTATGTTTACGGTTTCATATATGATAAATTTATGTTATGTTATTGGATATCTGTGATATATCTGTGAATTTATTTATTATATCTTTGCTCTCATTTCGTGCCAAAAATAATCTGGATAACCCGGTGAGTATCTTCTGAAACCTTTTGAGAAACTTTTGAAGACAATTAGGAAGTACTTCACCTGTGAGGGAAGATTTAACAAGGTGCATCAATATCACACTTGGCTTCTGATGCATTTCACAATAAGAAGTCATTTAAAATTACCTTTCTTTTTATGTCGAAGCCTGGGAAAGATGACAGACAATGTCCATCGTAAATCTAACTAGCCAGAGAACAACGTATTCCATTTTTCCTTGATTAACATGTTGGTGGTTGAGTTGGGAAATTTAAACAGGGACTGGAATTCCTTCCATATTTCAGAAAACATTCCTAGAGACCCTAAAGGATATATTCCCTTATCTGCTGAGAAATCAACATTTCATAGTTCAAAGGTGTGGGGAGGAGATGTTGTTGAAAGAAGAAAAGGAAAAGAAATTGAATATTCATCACTCAGTAAGACAACATCCAAGAAGAGAAGAAAACTAAGATTCAATGACGAAAATGAGGATACCCAAGCTTCGAGTAAACCGCACACCATGTCCTCTGCCAGGATATTTCCCATGCCCACAATTCAGCCAGGGCTTGTTGAATGTGCAACCCAGGAGATTGATGAAAAGAAATTGGAACCAGGTGAGGAAGATGCATACATTAAGCAAGTGAAACAAAAATTAAAGAAATATCAACATGTTATAGCCCAATTCTATCAAGAGAACATATAATTGAGGCAAGTAGTAGAAATAATTCCTGAAACACCATCATCACAAAGTAAAGTAGGTTAGAGATATCCTTCCTCACCAACAAGAGGAGAAGATAATATAATTTGGCTGAAAAAGTAGCTAAGAGAGGCTCAGATGTGATCATTGAGCTCAAGGAGGAAAAAATGATATCAGAGGAAATAATCATGAAACATTTCAAGGAATGAATACCAACTATTGATGATGCATGTGCATCTCTCTCTGACACTCAATGAAAATTGAAAAGAAATGTGGCTTTGTTGAGACAAGTGAGGAGTTTGAAGAGAAAAAATCTGTCATTTAGAAGGAAAAGCATGGCCTTATGACTGCAAGTGAGTTTGGACAAGGAATTTATAGACAAACTAAATTATCCCATCCTTTGTTGTCAACTAGATTCGCGCACACAACCTCAACATAAAGATCCGCCATGCGAAATCACTGCACGAATTTTGCAGCCAACAGTTGCGCAGCATGAGCCAGAATTTACTGCGCTACGGTGACAATGTTGTCCAACGATACACATGATGATTCATCACAACCATATGGTTGAAATTTTCTTAAGAATTTATGATTGTAAATAACATCTCGGATAGGTTAAGATTTCCAAATTGGCTTTCCTATTTTTGATAAATTTTGTAGAGGATATTGTTCTCTTTGAAAACAACTAGATCCATAACACTAGAAGTTAGTAGTTCGACTCCTAGCAACCAAGTGCAGATTTATTTTCTATATATAGGGACTATTTTGATGTAAAAAGGGGGGTGTGCAGGCAGAAGTATAAACATTTTGATCCCTAATGTAATTTTCTGAATCTAAAGAAATACAAATTCATAAGTCCTGAAATCCTTAAGAAAAATATTTTGTTGGTGGTGATATGAAGCTTGTACCTTTCTTTTTATGTATTCCATGTGTACTCGTATTCATTTTCACTTTTCTTATCTTTAAATTGGTAATTTTAAAAGTCCATAATTCATCTAATGGTTCTCTATATTAAACCAATTTAAATTATGTCTATCTTCTCAGCTAAGCTCAAAATTCATCCATTGTGGTGCTCTAATTATTTTGTATGTTTATTTTCTTCTTTCACCCTATATGATCAAACTAAGCACTGAAGTTCATCACCTAATTTATCCTTTGTTCCTTTGAGGAGTTTCTATCTAGAAAACATTGTTTTCTTTTCTTTCAGAGGTTGACTCCATAGCCCTAGAAGCACTATCTTTTGTCAGCAGACCTTAAAATATTATATCAAAATTCTAAATCTAGCCATCATTTCAAAATCATCCTATCTATTAGAGATAAAGTCTCAGAGAGAGACCTCTCTATATTGGAAAGGCTAGTTTCCATTCTTAAAGTTGTTTTGTAGGTTACCTTTGTAAATTGTTTCTTCAAACCAACAATTTACTCATCATTAACATGTGTCAAGGTATTGAGTACATTCAAAAAGTGTGAATAAGGGTGTTGAGGTTGAACACTTTAAGAATCCATCGATCAAGAGACATTGATGTATTCCCAAATATCGATGGCGGGAGAACCTGCCACTGATGACTATAATCCTCTAGGTAATCATAGGACTCTATATCTCAATTCCAGAATAGATGAGCTAAAGTCGATGGAAGGAGACCCACTAAAAGGAGAGAATTAAGGCATCTGTCATCATTCAATGCTAGGTACAAAGAAATAGCTTGATAATTAGGAGGTGATAATATGAATAGGATTTTCCTGAACCAACAACCATGTGTGTCTCTCGCATGCACTAAATGCTAGTACATGAAAGAGACCCTCTGAATAACAATCAATGAGGAAAACTGTCGATAAAGGCAAGAAAACCACCAATAGGGATAACAGAATCCAAGACACTACACAAATCCCAATGTGTGAATATATTTCTTTCCATCGATCATAAGGGAAAACCCCCAGTTAGCGACCAATGAGGAGATGTCATCTGTTGGGTTCAAGGTTACCTATTAAAGATGAAATTTGGCCCAGGGTGCAATGTAGCATAAAAACTTCATGTGATTCTGATATACACTAAGGGTATGGTTGACATGCAAATTCAATAGTTTTGAAGAATGGCTGACACATGCTTATACTTCCTTTGAAAAAGAGCATGAGATAGATGAATAACTCAAGAAGCATATACTTAACACTGATCATTAGCAAAATTTTGTGACGCAGGAGGCATCAACAAAATCTCCATATGGACTGGAAGAATAACCAATTGGAGGAGTATAATCTAAGTAACGAGCTCAACTTCCTAAGGTCATGCTAAACCAAAACCTTGGATGAAATGACTCAAGATTTTGTGCTCTGTTCAAAGGCAACATGATTGCTGCCGATAGGAGATAATATTATTTTCCCGTCCATCGTTTTTTTTGTTTTTTCATAGTAAAAGAAATGCTATGATACATGAGAGGAAATGAGTGTTGTGAGTAAGAAACTAGTTCCAAGTAGTGGAACATACCTATGCTCAATGCAAGGGAGTGCATGTGGGGTATGGACACTAGGGGGGATGTTTCCTCTACAGGTGAAGGGTGTTAAGCTACAAAGGATATATGAAAGGAACTACTTGGATGATGTTGAGAATTGTTGGGGTAAGAGGCTTATAATGAGAAAGTAGGAGCCAAAAATAAGCTCAACAATGCAAGCATGATAATGAGATGCGATTACAACTTAACTCAACAAGTGTCCTTTTTCGTAGATGTTACTCCCCTAGGCCCAAAAAGTATAAAATAATACCCAGGAGAACTCTTGTGGCCAATGGTGACCAGAGTATTCCTTTTTCATAAGTAGTATACTTGGTTCAGAAAATGGTTAAAATTATACCAAAATAGACGTCCTTTCAAAACCATTTAACGAGTGTGAAAGAGACAAGTTCACTCAACAATATTTTCATTTTTTCGAGAGTCGAAAAAGAGCTTAACCAAGACTCAAGGGAGTCCCATAGGTAGTGTTCAGAATGATATTGAGTAAGAAAATGGGGTTTGAATGCAAAATCATATTGGGACTGTAAGGAACTCCCAATCCTATGGAGTAAATTTTGCATCGACACCAAACAAAAAGAGTGTTTTAACTAGGGTACCCATGTTTGGTAAGTCTGTACCACTTAATAATGACACTTCTAGTAGTAGTGAGAAGGTTCCATGTTGCTAAGAAATGGGTGTGTACCTAGGGAATAAGAAGCAGGGTCATAGGACGATGCAAAAATGAAAAGTGGGGTGAGAATCTATCCTATATGTCGGTGATAGAATATACCTACCAGAGGCACAAACGAGGGATACGACGTTGGAAATCTGTTAAAAAACCTTGGACAAAACCACTTCAAACCAAGTCTTTCACTACACTATTAGTCCATAAGGTGAAAAATAGAAAAATAGGGTAAAACTATATAAAGTGGGTAAACATTTTCTATTAATAGTAAAAATAAGAATTTTTTACCATACCATTTGAGTTTTTACCCCACATAGTGATTTTGAGGCTATTTTACCCACAATCTTCAAGTGGCGATTTCAAGAGCTATGATCAACAGAATCAGAAACCGTGTAGACCAAGTAAGTGCCTATGATAGCCTATGGCATATGTCCCACTTGGTATTTCCTATTCATGGCCATGGACAACTATTTGATATATATCCACATGGATCTGCAGTGTAATTCAAATTGGCAACCATGTGTACAGAGTCAATATGAATTGTAATATTCTCATGAATAATTAGTACTTCCAACTGAGTCTTCATTACTCCACTTCTGGGAATTATAATATATTTCAGATATTGCAGATACTCCTCTGACCCCACACACTAGGGGTCATCCATTATAGAATATTTTTCCATGCTCCATGCATCTTTATTTGATGGCCTTCCATTTCCCTCTTGTTATAGTCCAAAAATACCACATCTATGCATCCAAGATATTGGCCCATCCATTTGCATACTTTGCCAAAAATACTAATGAGGCTTCCTTCTAAAAAACCATTTTTTGGATAGTGTATGTGCCCTGCTGCACTAATAGCATGCGTACACATACATGCTACATGCTAGTTAGCCTACATACATATGCTTTTTGCATGCTAGTTAGCCCGTGTTTACCTCCAAAAGTTGAAAAAAATATAAAAATGCATGTATTTCAGCGGAGTTTATGGGCTATAGAGGGTTTCATAACCATTTTACCCCTTGTAGCCCATCCCCAAACTGAATAATCATATTTTTATCATATAAAAAGAGGTCATGGGGAGTCATTTAGATACATGAACAAGAGAATAAGAAACCTCTACCAAAATTCCTTCCCTTTCATTGCCCAAGATTTGCATCTTGCTCTGAGTTTTAGCCTCAGCTTTCCCCTCCAACCATTCTCCCTATGAAAACCTTCCTCCTTCCCTTGATGGTATGTTGGTTGCAAGAATATAATGTGGGATTGATGCACTTGGAGTCACGATAGAGGATCCTGGACTTGGTTCATAGAGCGGTTGCAAGAAAAGGTTGTAACCTTGTTATCATGAATTTCAATAAATGAGATTATATTTGTCCCAAAACCCTATGTTTACATGTTCTTGTTAATTTGAACATTTCTATCTATATTTAATCTTTTAAAGTGATCATTAGAGATTGTATATGTTGTTGCATTGTATTCTTAACCCTTTGCAGGTCAGCTTTAGGAGGAGATCTATGATCTAGGAGGCAAAAACAAGAAGAAGAGGTCTAGATCAACCGTAAGGATTGAAGGTGCACTCATTAACCCTCTCTTCCCTCTTCCTCTTATCACTTAATCTAGATGGTTTTGGGGTAGATTAAAGGTAGATCAGACTTTTAAGGGATTTATCGCTCTACCTATTCCTTAGACACAGTTTAGGGGAAATTCCCCCATAACAGAATTGGTGACTCCATTGGGGACTCTCTCTAGGGTCTTAGTGGGAGATTTTAGTTTGATTTGATTTTTTAGTTTATTTTTGAGCTTTTTGAGTTTTCTAAGTCAGTTTGGGTCTTTGGTTACCTTCCAGCCTCCCTTGCCCAAGTTGTCTTTCAATATTTTTTTATTTTTTTTAAAATTTGCAGAGGTGTATGCACCATGTTCTCTGTACAACACGGGTACATACACATTTTTAATTATACATAGCCCACATACATATGCAGGCTGACCGTTCACAACACGTGTCTCTGTGGTTTTGGAGAATTGTTTCAAAAGATTTTCCTTTTCCTACAGGAAAATTGTGGTTCCCAGGTCTTCCTGAGTTCCAGAAGATTATGTTGTTTAGGGTTGAGACAGTTTATGGGATCATATTGTTTATGGAATAAAAAAGAAATCCTATTGTATCTCTGTGTTTCCAAGCATTTTTGGATTATTTTTAGCTTGAATTTGAAGAAAAATGAGTTTCATTTAAAAAAAAAATGAATTGTGTATTCTGCAGTTTCTTTTAGCATCTTTTGTTAGTTTTGTTTTGAATGGAAGAAAATAAAAAACGAAACCTAGTTTTTATGCTAGTTAGGTCTCTTCCTTTCTTTGCATTTCTTTACATTTTTATTTGAAAAATAAAAAAGAATTAGCATAGGGTTGTGTTTTCTTCTCATCTTGAAATCATTTCACAAGAAAAATAAGAAATAAAATCCTTTCATTTTCTCTTTTGTTTCACTCGAAAGTTGCATTGTGCATTTTTCATGGAAAGGAGAAAATATTACATCTTTAGGTTTGAAGGATTGTCCATGCATTTTCTTGCTTGAAGCTATTTTTCATTTGTAGAATTAGGGTAAAGTTTTATTTTCCAGTGTTCTAATTAGTTTCCTTTTCAAAAGAGTCTCAAACAACATAAGTTTCACTTCAGTTCCTTGAGTAAGAAAAACCCCTAAACACGCTAATATAAAATATAATAGTAACACTTTTTATAGGGTTCACCAATATCTTAGGCTAGGTCCATGGATTAGGTGTGGAGAGGTAAACCCTTTAAGTCCAACCAAAACTTAACTTAGGTTTTTGTGCTAGGATGTGAAAAATCCACTTTGTAATTACTCAATCCGGGAAGCTCCTCTCACATAGGATTCAAACACGAGGTCGCATGGAGGACAGTGATGGAGATATCCACTCTTGATCCCAAAAAAGTGTTTGGGAGAATGTGTATTGGGGGTGAATCCTATAACGTTACTAGCCCGACTTGTGTTATACCTCTGAGACACTTGGATCTGTCCAAGGTACTCTAAGAGTGATTTTGTCCTTGTTGTGTTTTATGCCTCAAGAGGATCTTTAGCCTTAGTTACCTTGCCCATACACTCGCCCGACTATCAACTATACCCCATGGTTATTGATTACAAGTTGGTGGCCTAGTTTCCATTATATAGGTTGACACACATGTGACTATAAAGGGTGTATCACAATATCCGAGGAAGACTATGTACTCACTAGGCGACACTCGAAGGGACCGTCAGTCAGAGTTATGGGTAACTGCTTCTCCTGGCCAATCATTTTCCTTTGTGAATGCTTTGGATGTCAAGAATTCATCTCCCTAGGTTGGAAGCATTCAAAAGGGTCATTTGTTTGGTTTGTATCTTTTTAGGATTTTCTTCTTAGTGGTGTGCTCTGTGCTCCCTAGTTTTCCATAGAAATTTAGTCACTCATTGCGTTGGGTCTCTGACCTAAGGTGGTAGACCGCCCACTCCGCGGGTCATGAGGAATTTTCGGTATTCTGCGTAGAAACGTGGAGCTAGCTCCTTATAGGCGTATATTTTCATACCATTGATTTACCAGAGTCGTTGTGTGAGAATTTAATGGACTTGAACGATACTGCAAGGGAAGAACCCATGCATAATATATTCATGGAGAAATTTCTCGATAGGTGATTCTTATGATTTTCCTTTCTTTGGAAACAATGGTGTCCCTTTGATGGCCACTTTGAACATTCTTGGGTTGAATATGGGACTACCAGTCTAGTTGGGTACCATTCCAAACATCCCAAATTCTCTTTACACTTCTCAGTTAAGCACCTATTGGCACAGGGGCAGACCCGGGGTTCAACGCTCAAGAGCGCTCCAAAAAAACCCTAACTACTGGCCCTTCTGGCAACAACTGCGAAGCAGATGAAGTCTCGCCCGAGGTAGAGGCAGGGATGGTTGCAGGACTCAAATGTCTGCAACCTTAGCTGGGACACATATCTGTGATTCTAATACTTAACAGAGCACTTGGCATTTACAGTCCATCAATATCCACTCTTAGTTCACAACGCAGTTAAACCCTAATTACAGAGCATCGCAGTATTTAACGAGATCTACTATATTCAAGCACTAAGCACATCCACATAGGCCAGATCTAGTATTCATCCATACTATTAAGCACATAGCATTAACATATCTACCTACCATTCATTTATATCAAAGAACTCAACAAATTCACATATAAACACATCAATACATCACACAAGGAAGAACAACACAACATGTACATGGTTCACCCCCACCCTGGGGATACGTCCTCCAACTCTTTTTATTCTTTATTAGCTTATTCAATCAGTTACATGCACAAAGCCTAAAAAAACCTACTCCGCAGAGGACAGGGGATCTACGCGGATCGCTAGATCCTCCTTCCCTGAGTAGATCTAATCACATAGCCTTCCACAGTTTCTTACAATGAATTGCACTTAGCTCTGTAAGTCTCACACAATATGCACAAAATCAATCTCCACTTAGCACTTAGAACTGTCAATCACATAGATTGGACTACAACCATCACTTGCATCTAGTCAAAGGGAACTTAGCCATTGATACTCACTACATCACCTTAGCATCTATTTATACATACAAAATAGGCCTAAGCATGGGTAAACCCATGGGCCGACATTCCCATACCCATTACATAAGACCAAAACCCAAAAATCCCTAAAAAGGGGCCGAGATCTTGCAATATCCACTTCTTCTTGCGCTCTGCCTTCAACAGTCTGTTAAAGTCCCAAAAATAGGTCAAACATGACCAAGGATCCTCAAAACATGGTCAAGGGCCAACAGGTCCCCAACACTCACCTTTGACTTGTCCCGAGTCACTTTGATCTGGATAATTCTTCCTCAAAAGCCTTGAGCTTGGTTCAAGCTGCTTCGACTTGTTGTTGTGCCACAACCTCCTGTTCAACGAACTCTTGGAAAACTACTTTGTTGACAAGTCCCTCTAGGAATTGTTCAGATGAAGTGACAACTTTCTCTAGTTCTTCTCCTTGACCTTGGATCTCTTGTAACAGTTGGTAAGACTCATATTATATAGTTTGGAGCCTCTGAGTTACTTCCATGACTTTTCTCTGAATAGTGTGGACCTGTTGTTGGGTAGTGCGTTGCTCTTGGGATCGATTCATTCTTTCCATAACTGACAGGGGCTTCAATTGCGCCTGTATTGTTTCTACTTAATACTTTTCCTCTTGGAGCTACAACTCTAGTGCTTTCAATTATAGATTCTCAGTGAGTTTCTCATAGGTATGGGCACTGCGATCACTGAGTTTCTTACATTCCATGGCGAGGGATTTGATTCGCTCAACTATGCTTCAAGAAGTTGCTTCTCTTTGATCCCTCACATCTTGCATGGTGTTGGGCACTTTGCGGAGCTCTAAGTATGCTACTCTTTGTTGTAGCTGCTGGATAGCTTCTGTGAGATGCTATACTTGATGTGCAACTTGGTCTTCTGCTTGTGGCTCTAAGCCTATCACAAATGGTTCCATTGTTGGGACCTGAAACTGTGATTGCTGGGAACTAAGGAAAGAGAAGCTCTGTGTGTAGATCTGTTGCCCTAGTGTATAGTATTCTACTTGATCTGTGAAGCTTTGTGCCAAGAAGAAGGGCCAGATCTAAAGAAAAGAGGTAATATATACAATCTTTGTGCTCTGATAAAGGTAAGAATAGTGAAAAGTTTTAGATCTGAAAGCTTTGTGCTCTACTGAAGATAAGATTAGTGGAATTTTTTGTTTCTAAAGTATGGATCTAGGTATGTTTGATAAAATTTGTCCTAGCTTGAAAACTAGGGCACTAATATATGAAAGAAGATTTGATATGAGTAGATCTCATAAGAATAATGAAAGATATGTTATACCTATGCACAGAGAGAATGTTTGGACTAACAAATGGTTGCATGATCCTAGAAAGAATTTTTTGCAGGTTAACTACCATGATTATACTGCACAATACATGAAAGGATGGGGATCATTTAAGAGAAAGAGAAGATTAACCCTTTGTTATAGTTGTAGAAGACTGGGACATCTGGCTAAGGAATGCCCTAGTAGAATATCTAGTTGTCTTTTTTGTAGAGATATGAACCATGAAGTATTGGATTTCCCTAGAATGATTGCTCAGGTTGAAAGGATGAATATGAGACAAGAAGACCATGAGAAAGGTCAAGAAACTAAGAATATGGAAGAACCCTAGAAAGAATCATAGAAAGTATTACTACAGATGAAAGAAACCTTGAATGACCACCGACATATCATCTTATCAGATATCTTCAAAGGAAAAGAGTGCATAGAAGTAAGAATAGGAGACTTCAACATTGACTTTGTTCTGGATGAAGAAACATAGGTAGATATTATGACAGAAAGAACTTGGGAAACTCTAGGAAAGCCTTCTATGATTCCTTCATTGGGAGGAATAGGATTATTGAGAGGAAAGTTGATAAAACTATGTGGAAACCCCACCCAGATATCTATGAATGCCAATGGAACTTCGACATAGGAAGAATTTGAAGTTGTTAAATTTATTGAGAACAACACTCCATTTTCTATGTTACTAGGAAAACCTTGGAGTGAAAGAGGTCAGGCCAGAAGGAAAGAAGAATAAATCTTAGAGCAGAAGAAGCAAGAGTTAAAAGATTTCATGACTAGGAGGATCGCACACTTGATTGAAGAATAGGAGAACAAATCAAAGCTATTTAAAACTAGAGACTTGGATGTCGAAATAGGAAGAACGCTAGAAGATTCACAGAAGATTGAAATACCTACCTCAGATAGAGAAGAAGTATTACCCTGGAATCCTAGGAAAGAATCTCAACAACACAAAGGTACTATGCCAAGAGGAGATAAGAACCAGAATGGAAAAAGGAATACCGAGATGAAGCTCACTGGAAAGAAGGCTAGAAAACTAAGTAAGAAGAGAGATAAAATTGAAAATTTACAGAAGGTCCCAGAGGGAACGTCACAGAAGGAAAATTTGCAAAATTGGAACTTCTCTGGGATATCAGAATAGCGTCACATGGCACTTTTCTATGGAAAAACAATATAGTTGTTGGGAATAGGATAACCGTTAGACCGACGCCCCGAACGGGTAGAAAGGAATTTATGGTCAGAGAACTCTCCATCAGACCATTGGGACCGTGCCGTAATGGACATAACTGAGTTAATGGAGGCTTCTTGCCCGTTGGAGAGATCCATTGCCTCGTTATCTATATATTTTGTCGAGCCATGCATCGAGAACACTTTTTCTAACCATGAATCTGAGCCCACAGATTAGTAGATTCCGCACAGTGATCATCGCGCTATCACCATCTGTCCTGTTGCATTGACTAGTTACTCTTCAAACTTGATATATTCAACCACGAGCGTGCATGTCAGACGAGCTCAGCATTGCAGAGAAAATTGTCGAAGAAGTTCTCATTGACCTCATGAATGAAAGAGTAATGTTTGAAAGAGTAATGTCAACAAGTATTCAAGCGTCATCGAAGAGAGGAGTGAAAGCCTCTCCGTCGACTGCTCGTGGAGCCAGACCATCCTGACCATCAACAGAGAAGAGAATGAAGCACAGGGATGACCTAGAAAATGCGAAGCTGATCCCGACCATATTTCCCGACTACATCCCGCCTCTGGCTGAGCGCGGTGAGTCGTGATATTGTGCCAAGAGATTTTGAGTACACCATGATTATTACGTACCTCCCGAAGGGGATACGCGCATTGAGATCACAACAGGACAAGATCACAATGTTAAAGTTCAACAACTTCAACCTCGGAGATCGCAAGAAATATAGCATGCTCACTCGATACAAATACTTGACCAATACAAAGGGGAATAATTCGAAGATAATCCCCCAACCATGGACGATGAACCTCACACAGTCCACCTTGTTAAATGTAATTAAAATCCCACACTTCAGAAGGCAGCAGAAAGTTAACGCCTGTGTCAAGCTACTACTTTCATGTTACCATGGTGACTACTTATGGCTATACCATCGTATCATAGTCGATCTGACGCTGATCCATGAGATCACAGGATTGAGTATGCAAGGACCTGATCCACAGGATTTCTATCAAGGAAAAGCCACAGATCGCGCACTAGCACAGTAGATCAAGGATACCTACGACGATGTTGAGAAGGGGACGCGAGGCTACAAGGTAGCTTCCATCTAGAATGGTGCAGTGCACCTAGCATGCCAACTAATAGCTGGAAATATAGTAAGGAAGAAATGACCCACGCAGGTCATGGGATTTTTTATTGACCTTACAGGGAAGTGTGTGGACGGTCTATAGATGAACTGGGCGAAGTACCTAGTTAATCAACTTGAACTATACTGCCGCAAAGCATAGGATCAGGGCTATGAATTCCATTTTAGCTGGCTCCTGATCCTCATCACATTTGTTTCTTGGGAAATGCTGGAAGGTGCGACCTTTTTGGACATCGAGTCATTCGAGCCGATTTCTGTGAATTTCACCATGCTCTAGTACTCAAGTGATATGAGTAAGCAGTTAAATCGAATGCAGTTTTCCATACATATTACCTCTAGTTGAAGAGAGCCATTGAAGATGAACCTCGCATGACTCTGAACACCCTACAGAGGTTCCAAACCTTGATAAATTTCCGTGCATATCAACACTTCATCTACATTACAATGTGAGCCGATGAACATAAGGACCATCTATAGTCGTACTAAAATATTACAGAAGAGGATCTTGAGGAGATCACTAAGGACTAGTCAACAAACCTCCTTATTCCTGCAGACCCTAACAACCCAAAAACCACACAAAAAGAACATGATACACCTGGACCTAGAAGAAGGAAGAAGATTGGAGAGGTCCAAGACTTTAGTAGTGCCTCAGAGAATAATGCCTCAGTATCACCTGACTGAGGGGGTGATGACTAAGTGGAAGAAATAAACGACAAGGAAGATGAGAAAAATCAAGGCGAAGTAACACCACCTAGAGATGAGGCTGATCCCTTGAAGAGAAGGAAGGTTTCTCCCAAGAAACCCTCTTCGCAGAAGAAATCTAGAGCCACCTTGACCAAGATGCAGAATGTACTCACTATTGATGATTTTGACTTCATCATAGCATCTTTAAACAACACTTCGTAGGAAATCGTGGAGAAACAAGAAGCAAATCAGGAGGAAATGTATGATAGAATTGAGGTCGAACTCTGAGGGGTACAACAAGCCCTTCAGTCTAGTCACGCAGTATCCACTGCACCCCTGCCATCAGGAGAACCAAAGTTGGGATATGAGCCAGCCCAACTCCGGCGACTAGCATATGCAACCGAAGCTCGCCTTCGACGAGAACAAGAAGAAACAGAAGAATCCACCTAGGCCTTGAAGCAAGTGCAAGGAGTACTCATATAAAAATGACGAGTTGTAGAGTAGGAGAAGGTTTCTCTCCAGACAAATTTTGAAGAGGAGAAAACATATATTTAGCAAGAAAAGGAACAATTGCTCTTAGAGCAACTTAAAGTGAAAGAAGCAGGCAACATAGCACTCCTCTCTATGACAGGCTTAGAGCCACAAGCATAAGTCCAAGTCATACATCAAGTAGAGCATCTCACAGAAGCTATCCAACAGATACAACAAAGAGTAGAAAACTTAGAGCTCCGCACAGTGCCCAACACCCGCAGGATGTGAGGGATCAAAGAGAAGAAACTGCTCGAAGAGCAGTTGAGAGAATCAAATCCCTCACCATGGAATGTAAGAAACTCAGTGATCGCAGTGCTCAGACCTATGAGAAACTCACTGAGAATTTAGAACTGAAGGAACTAGATTCGTAGCTCCAAGAGGAGAAGTATCAAGCACAAAAAATACAGGTGTAGTTGAAGCCCCTGTCAGCTGTGGAAATAATGAAGTGATCCCAGGAGCAACGCACTGCCCAATAGCAGGTCCACACTATTCAGAGAAAATTCATGGAAGTGACTTAGAGGCTCCAACCTGTACAGGATGAGGCTTACCTACTTTTCAAAGAGATCGAAGGTCAAGGAGAAGAACTAGAGCAAGTTGTCACTGCAGCTGAATAACGCCTAGAGGGACCAGTCAACGAAGCAGTCATCCAAGAGTTTGTTGAATAGGAGGTTGTGGCACAACAACAAGTAGAATCAGATCGAGCCAAGATCGAGGCTTTTGAGGAAAAATTATCTAGATCAGAGTGACTCGGGATGAGTCACAGGTGAGTGTTGGGGGCCTGTTGGCCCTTGACCAAGTTTTGAGGATCCTTGGTCATGTTTGACCTATTTTTGGGACTTCGATAGGCTGTCAAAGGCAGAGAACAAGATGAAGCAGAGATCGTGGGATCTCGGTCCCTTTTTAGAGATTTTTCTGTTTTGGGCTTATGTAATGGGTTTACCCACGCTTAGGCCTATTTTGTATGTATAAATAGATGCTAAGGCGATGTAGTGAGTATGAATTGCTAAGTTCCCTTTGACTAGATTCAAGTGATGGTTGTAGTCCAATCTATGTGATTTACAGTTCTAAGTGATAATGTTGGGTATGTGTTATATTCTTTGCATGTGTATGTGTGGGAACACCAGATATGACAACTACGTCTGACGATCCCTCTAGTAGTGCTCTTTGTGTTGTGTGCATTGGGCGCTTTCCTAGGGGGGTCCCAGGGGGGGTAGGTATGACCCCCCCTGGTTACGCGCAGTGTTCAGGGTAGCGCCCCGAATTTTTTTTTGGGCGATTTTTGCTATTTTTAGAGGTTTACTAAAAATAATCCTAGTTTTAGGGATTAGGGTTTTGGTATCTACGAAATACCTAAAAACATTGTATATATTGTATAGTGAATGGTGAAAATCGATATAATGAATATAAGAAAGGTTTTCCCGGTTGAGGGTTTCTGGTATAAATATCTGTGTACTATGTGAATGAGCCATTGATTAAATTTTGTTTTTCTTAAGAATCTATATGCATTGATTTACTTCACAGGTTTAAAACTTACATGTGGTATCAGAGCTCATTTTTGGCTTCAGAGGGACACCTTTGTTGTTGAGGGTTTGGCTCGGTCTTGATAGATCAAGTTTATCTTGGGTCTGTGATAAACCTGGGTTTAGTACGAGATTTTGCAGTGGTGATTTGAGTGCAGAAAGAGGAATGGTGAGTTCTTCTAGAATAGAGATAGAGAAGTTCAATGGTAAAAACTTTGAGCTATGGAAGCTGAAGATGGAGGACCTTCTTGTAGACAAAGAACAATGGATCGTTGTTGATCCTAGTACACAACCTACTGGTACGTAGCCTACTAGCACATAGACGACTGGTACACAACCTACTAGTTGGACAAAAGAGCAAGGAGTACTATTCGACTCTACCTGGAAGATTCGTTGTTGTTGATTTTCTCAGGAGAATCTATAGCCAAGGAATTATGGGATAATTTGGGGAATTTGTATCAATCAAAGTCCCTAGTAAACAAGTTGTTTCTTCGAAAGAAGTTGTATCATATTAGGATGGAAGATGGAGATTCTATGACAGAACATCTAAATTCCTTTAATACTATGGTAAGTCAACTTGGATCTGTTAATATTACGATTGCAGAAGAAGATAAGTGTATTACTTTGTTGTGTTCTTTGCCAGACTCTTGGGATAATCTAGTTGTATCAATAGGTAGTACTTCTCAATATACAATGAAGTATGAGGATGTAGTTGCATCCTTATTATCTGAAGAGATGAGGTGAAAAAACATGGATGGTCACAACACATATGATTTATTTGTAAGAGGGAGTACCCAAGACAAGAACCCTGGTAAGCCTTCAGGGTGGAGATCTAAATCTACAGGTAGATCTAAGTCTCTAGGAAAATATTTGAGGAAATGTTGGAAGTGTGGTAAAATAGGGCATTATAAGAAAGATTGCAAGTCTAAGAAGGTTGAA
>ML778856.1:506628-524044 GCA_009831015.1 Picea engelmannii | reverse complement strand
AATCACAGCTATCCTCCAAATTTGACATGAAGGATCTCGGTGCTGCTAACTTCATTCTGGGAATGGAGATTAAAAGAGATCGTGCAAATAGGAAACTCTGGTTGAATCAGAGAAAATATGTTGAGACGATATTGCAGAGGTTTGATATGCATGGAAGTAAATCGGTCAAGGTTCCTATTCCTATAGGTGTAAAGTTATCTGTAGATCAGTGTCCCAAGACACATGAAGAAGAAGAGGACATGTCCCATGTTCTGTATGCCAGTGCAGTTGGCATTTTGATGTATGCAATGGTCTGTACTAGACCATACATTGCACATGCAGTGGGATTTTTGAGTAGGTATATGTCAAAACCAGGGAAGGAGCATTGGACAATAGTAAAGAGGGTCTTCATGTATCTTCGTGGCACTACCAGTTATGAATTGTGCTACCAAGGAAGACCAGGATTGGACAAAGTGCTAGACATACATGGATTTGTTGATGCAGGCTGGGCTGGAGATCTGGATCGCAGAAGATACACAAGTGGGTATGTGTTTAACCTATTTGGAGGAGAAATCAGTTGGATGAGAAAAAGATAGGCTATAGTGGCACTCTCAACTATAGAAGTTGAATACATGGAAACCACTCATGCAAGCAAGGAAGCAGTATGGTTACAAAGATTATGTTCAAGTATTGGGTTGGTACAACAAGCAGTGAGATTAGATTGTGACAGTCAGAGTGTAATCTTCCTGGCAAAGAACCCAACTTATCATTCAAAGACAAAGCATATTGATGTTCAATATCACTTTGTGAAAGACATGGTTGAGGAAAAGAAGGTGTTGTTGGAAAAGGTTGACACTTTGAAGAATGTTGCAGATTCATTAACAAATTCTGTGAGCACAAAAACGTTCTCCTGGTGTAGAGTAACAATACGCATTGTTACCCTGGATTGTTGACTATATAATCCCCTCGACCCCAGGATGCAAAGAAAACAACAAGTCGGAGAATGTTGGGTATGTGTTATATTCTTTGCATGTGTGTGTGTGTGGGCGCATTAGATATGACAAATGTGTATGATGATCCCTCTAGTAGTGTCATATGGGGGGGGCATGTATTCCCCCCCTGGTTATGAGCAGCGTTTGGCAATGGGCGACAGTCCGGGGCAGTGCCCCGAAATTGTTTTTGGGTGGTTTTTTCTATTTTTAGTGGTTTACCAAAAATAATCCTGGTTTTAGGGATTAGGGTTTTGGTATCTACAGAATAGCTAAAAACATTGTATATATTGTATAGTGAATGGTGAAATTCGATATAATGAATATAAGAAAGGTTTTCCTAGTTGAGGGTTTCCGGTATAAATCTCTGTGTACTATGTGAATGAGCCATTGATTAAATTCGGTTTTGCTTAAGAATCTATATGCATTGCTTTACTTCAGAGGTTTAAAACTTACAGATAAGTGGAGATTTGTTTTGTGCATACTGTGTGAGACTTGCAGAGCTAAGTGAAAGTCATTGTAAGAAATTGTGGAAGGCTGTGTGCTTAGATATACTCGAGGAAGGAGGGTCTAGAGAGCTGCACAGATCCCCTGTCCTCTACGGAGTAGGGTTTTTGAGGCTATGTGCATGTAACTAATTGAAGAAGCTAATAAAAAATACAATGAGTTGGTGGACATATCCCCAGGGTGGGGGTGAACCACGTACACGATGTGTTCCTCTGCCTTGTGCAGGGTCAGTTGTTTGGTTTGTATGTTTTTAGGATTTTTTTCTTAGTGTTGTGCTCTGTGCTCCCTAGTTTTCCATAGAATGTTATTCAGTTATTTCTTTAGGTCTCTGATCTAAGTTGGTAGACCGCCTACTTCGCGGGTCATGAATAATTTTCGGTATTCCACGTAGAAACGTGGAGCCACCTCCTTATAAGCGTATATGTTTATACCATTGATTTACCAGGGTCAGTGTGTGATACTTTAATGGACTTGAACGATATGCCAAGGGTAGAACCCATGCATAATATATTCATGGAAAAAGTTCCCAGTGATACCAACTAAGGAACCCATTCGCAAGGTGATTCTTATGATTTTCCTTTCTTTGGAAACAATGGTGTCCCTTTGATGGCCACTTTGAACATTCTCGGGTTGAATATGGGACTACCAGTCTAGTTGGGTACCATTCCAAACATCTCAACATGCATACTCTGTACTCGCTAGGCGACACCCAAAGGGACCATCGGTCAAATGTATGGGTAACTACTTCTCCTGGCCAATCATTTTCCTTTTTGAATTCCTTTTACAATCAAGACTTCATCTCCCTGGGTTGGAAGCATTCAAAAGGGTCATTTGTTTGGTTTGTATATTTTTAGGATTTTCTTCTTAGTGCTGTGCTTTGTGCTCCCTAGTTTTCCATAGAAAGTTAGTTAGTCATTGCTTTGGGTCTCTAACCCAAGGTGGGAGACTGCCCACTCCGCGGGTCATGAGGAATTTTCAGTATTCCACGTAGAAACATGGAGCCACCTCCTTATAAGCATATATTTTTATACCATTGATTTACCATATTTGGTGTGTGAGACTTTAACGGACTTGAACGATCCCGCAAGGGAAGAACCCATGCATAATATATTCATGTAGAAATTTTCCGACGATACCAACCAAGGAACCCATTCACAAGGCGATTCTTATGTTTTTCCTTTCTTTGGAAACAATGGTGTCCCTTTGATGGCCACTTTGAACATTCTTGGGTTGAATATGGGACTACCAGTCTGGTTGGGTACCATTCCAAACATCCCAAATGCTCTTTGCACTTCTCATTTAGGCACCTTATGTCATGGGAATCATGTTGATGTTCCTTCATCAACAATGTCCACTCCTCCTCTTTCTTCCTTCTCGAGTGAAAGTCTAGCGACTAGTAACCGAAAGTATAAACGAAATAAAAAGAGGAATAATTGGAAGAATAAATTACCAACCTCTACGAGTCATGTTTGAGATAGGTCATTAGCTTATGTGATTCATATTGAATACCAGCACCCAACCTCTGCAATTCATGATGGGAGAAAACATCCAGGCTATGCAAGTCATTCCAGGGGAAAAATTCCAGTCACTTCTAGTCATATTAGCATTAGGTTTGTAGCCTGTACAAGTCATGTTATTGACCAATAACTAACCTATGCAAGTCATGTTGGATATGTGCAACCAACCACTGCAAGTCATGTTGGGTGCACGAGTCTCGTCAATGAAAGTCATATGAGTGATATGTCAAAAGCCTTTGTGAGTCATGTTGAGGACAAGCAACCAACCACTGCTAGTCATGTTGGGGGAATTAATTCTATTGAGAAACCTAGACAGATAGGACGTAAGCCTAGTTTCCCTGGTAAGATTTGCAAGGGAAATCACCTTACTTATTTATGCCCCAGATTTCCAGAGGCACGAAGATTGTGGTCCCTGTCTGCAAGCTCTTATGATTATGATTCTTATGAGGTTTCCAAACAGTCTATTCAGCCTTTGGTTGATGAAGTGGTCATGTTGATGCAATCTTCGACCAACCCCACTCTTCTTTTGGGGGGTGATGCACCTTCATACCATGTTGTCTCGCAGCCTATTCAACTAGTGGTTGAGGAAGTGGTCATGCTGATGCAATCTTTGGTCGATCCCACTCTTCTCTTGGAGAGTGTTGAGTCTATCAAAGTGGTCATGCCGATGCAATCTTCAGCTAATCCCACTCTTCTCTTGGAGAGTGATGTGTCTAACGACTATGTTTTTAGCATTTACAGTTTAGTACTTTCATAACAAGGGGGAATTCCTCTCACTTCAAGCACACCCCCTCCAAGTCCTAGGATGGTTCCCTTTGATTGGAATGAACTTGTTGAGCCTCACCTTCCTTCTTTTTCACCTTGAAGTTAAGTCAATTTTGTTTTACTGATGTATTGTGGATGAAGGAGACTTCGCAAGTATTTTATCCTCCTCAGCTTGGAAAGATTTAGGTTCTCCCAAGCTTATGTCTTCCTCACATGAGTTGTTGGCTTGTGACAGACGTCCTAGTGAATATTTGAGGATTGTTCCTCAGTTGCCTATATCATTAGGTGGGAAGACTATCCTTGTCGATGTTATAGTGGTGCAAGGCCCGTTAGATTTCAATATGCTTCTCGGATATGATTATGCATATGTTGTGGTGTCTATGTTGTTCTAGGTGATGCATTTCCCTCACAATGGAAGCATTGTCACTATTGACTAGTTGGCATCTGATAATCACCATCCTAATTCGACATTAGTTCAGGCTACCCCTTTATATGTTCCTAGTGTTCATGTAGATTCTACCCTGCCACAAATAAATTATGTGGTGTCTTATCCTCGATGATCAATTTCTCATGAGAAAGAATTTGTTCACTCATGTTTTCCTTCTCAAGACATGGTATCAACAATTGATCAGTTGGGGGCATGGGAGACCTTGCTCCTCCCTCTTTGTCTAAATGATCTTGATTTTCCTTTTGATTTTGATCTTGTTGTTTGTATATCCTCAAGCTCTTGTGCTTGTGATTCTTCACTGATAGACTATGTCGGTTCTGGCCATAACCTCCATCGTCATATGGAATATGGTCAGATTACTTTTCCCTTTGGGACTGTCTACCATCCTCGTTCATGTGATTCCTAGGATATTGAATTTCCTTCGGATGAGGTTGTCCTTGAAGCCATGACTACAGTTTCTATACCATGGGAATAATTACACCGTGGTTTGTGTTTTCTTCCCTTTTGGGAGACTTTCCAGGTTGACTATCGAAGAGACTCTTGGTTAGAGCCTAGCAATGAGCTCTACCTAAACCAATACCATGCATGAGATGTAAGGATGTGTAGTGCCTTGTACCATATTGTATAGTCCAAGTTTTTTGTTTTCAAGTTTTGTATTCAGTAGAACCTCTTATTTTCCAAAGTTTCTATCTATATTGGATTTATTAACTTATGGATGAGTGTTATTGGCCTTATATGCATGATCTTGGGGACATTTGTTCTTTGACATCTGTTCATTGTATCGATCCATTATGAAAGGTATTCACCTAGAAACTGGCATATAGGTTAGTTTTTTCCCTACTTGCATTTTTTCATTATCCATTTCTTGGTTCATTTTGCCTTAGGATTGACCCCATTGAATTGCGAAACTAACCTTCCCTGTTGATAAGTGTGTCATACTTTATATGGTACAACCTTCCTTCCATGAGAATCCTATTTTAGAGCCTTGTTTACCATTTGATGCCCATGCCAAAGAATTCCATAGGCTTGGGAGTCCTTTTAGTCCCGCCATGATTGTGTGTTGAAGCCTCATTCTTCTTCATATTTTTTTGGCCTATACCCGAGGCACTCCCTAAAGAGCATGGTCTGTTGTCTTTCAAGATCACTTAAACTTTGAAAGCAACATCTAATGAGAGATTATTTATTATTTTCGGTCTCGTTTGGATTACTTAAGAAAAGAATCCCCCCTGGATTCTTATTTAATCCCTTTTTAGACTCTCTAAAATTGAAAATATTTTCGAGCGATCTTGTTTCCCTTAATGCTCGTTAAACTAAAATTTGAAGGCACATCTATCTGGTGGTACTTTACCCCTTTTTTAATCGATATGGTTAATTTATGAATGAAGTTATGCCCTAGGAGCTTCAGTTCGCTAGGAGAGTATTCTTAGGATTAATTTTAACCCTTTTTTCGGGCCTGAGGGACTCAATTTTTGAAAAGGGGGCATTCTCCTTGGTTTTGGTTTATCTCTTTTTAGGGCCTTGGATATTATCTATGAAAAAGGAACCCCCTTCAAGTCCCTATTTAAGATCGTTTCATACTCCCTAGATATGAAAAGATCGTTGAGTGACCTTGTTCCTTTCAAAATCATTAATTGGTCCAGAAAGAATATCTATTTGGCATAAGTTTAACCCTTTTTCTAGCCAATATATTATCCAGGAAAAAGGTACACCTCAGGAGATATGTCTCACCGGGAGAGTTCTCCTAAGTTACATTTTATACTTTTTCGGGCTAAGGGGACTAAATTTTTAAAAAGGATGTGAGTCCATAATTAAGCTCTTTTTAGACTCCTTAAAATTGAAAAGATAGATGAGTGATCTTGTCTCTTTCACACTCGTTAAAATGGTTTTGAAGAGATGTAATTTTGGTATAAGTTTAACCCTTTTTCAGAATGAATGGACTAATTACAAAAAAGGAACACTATGGAGTCTTCTTTTAGTGTTTTTCAGACTCTCTAAACGTGAAAAACCACCAAGCTTACATTCTCTAGGCTTGTAAAACTTCACATGGAAGGATTCTTGTTGTGTCATCCTTAATCGCACCGCATGTATCATCCTTGTGTTTTTGGCCTAATGACAACTTCATGTTGCTATTAACTGAACCTTCAAAGAATTCCTTAAATGAAAGCCTTGTCACACTTTTTTCCCTTGCAATCTGACACCTTCACCCGTGGAGGAATTTTCCCGAGTATCCTTATCCTTCACATGTCTCCTTGCATTGAGAAACATTATGTTCCATGCGCTTGGAAATAATTTTCTTTCCCACGACACTCGTTCCTACTTTGTAACATAGCATTCTATTATTCTTTTTCAAGCTCATTAAAAATTTGAAAAAGACAAAAAAAAATATTCCAAAAAGAGGGAACGTGATATACATTCTCTTTTATCTGCAGAAAGATAGTCGCCCTTGGACAAAGCACATCCTTTCCTTTGTTCTGCAAGCATCAAGATCTAGCATGACCTTAGGAAGTTGTTCTTTTTACATAGAGTTGTGTCCTTCTCCGTTTTCTTACTCTTCGGAGAGTTTGTGGTGCCTCTTGTGTCATAGACTTATGTCAATAATATGTTGCCTAAGTCTCATTATTTTATCATGATTTTTTCCAAGGAAAGTTTATCCAACCCGAGTCGACCATTCTGTAGTTGATATCTTGACTTTCATGAGTCAACCATCTCAAGAGTCTAGTCAAGTTTTGATTCAAAATCAATGAAGTTTTTTGCCTGATGATCGAGGTCCTCTAGTCTTTCCCCGACGACATGTTGAAGACCTCAGAGTAGTGAGTCTTACACTCCGATTGTACTCCTACCTACGTTTTGAAGATATTGAAGTTATTTCTCTAGCTATGAAGTTATCATCTCCAACTACAGGCATCGATGCTTCCTAAAGATGCATATCACATTGTACTTGTATATCTTCAGATGATTTTGAGATGTATATCCGCTGTGTATTGTTCGCGACTACACTTTATATAAACATTCATATTTTTCTCGTATTCATGGCCACTATATATATATGACATGGATCTACAATGTACTTGATTGGAAACCATGCTTAGTTTATCCTGAGCATGGGTATGCCTGCCTCAGAGAGATTATCATAATTTTGCAGATGACATGCTCACGAACACTCATCTCGGGCTCACTCAACTCCGTGCCTTCCCACTGCGTAAAGATATTGTAATGTATTTCAGCCATCAATTGCTCTTCTGACCTCGCACATTAGGGGGCATCTGTTATAGTCCAAAACCACCACATCTATGCATCCAAGACATTGGCCCATCCATTTGCATACTTTTCCAAAAATACTATTGAGGCTTCCTTCTAAAAACCCATTTTTTGGATAATGTACGCACCTTGATGTACTAATAGCATGCGTACACATGTGTGCTACATTTTGGTTATACCATGTAAATATGCTTGTTGTATGCTAGTTAGCCTACATTTACCTCCAAAAGTTGAAAAAAATATAAAATTGCACATATTTCGTTAGAGTTTACGGGCTATAGAGGATTAGTCAACATGTCTTCTACCTTATTGTCAGTAGGAACATACTGGAGCTTTACCTCTCCCTTATGTATCATCTCTTCGATATAATGGTACTTAATATTGATATGATTGGACTTGTCATGACACACTAGGTTCTCTAACAACTTTATGGAACTCTGGTTGTATTAAAATATATAGGTCTCCTCCAAATTGAGATCAAACAATTCTACAATCAAATTTCGAAGCCACACTACTTTGCCACAAGCTGACCATGCTGCCACATACTCTACCTCTGCGAAAATGAGTGCCATACAAGTCTTCTTCCTACTGAGCCACGAGATCACAACTGATCCCAAAGTAGAGCAACATCCAGATGTACTTTTCTGGTTTGTGACATTTCCTATTGTTATAACCCTAATTTGCACCATACATGCTTACCTGCTATCAGGCCATCTCAGATCCCTTCTTTTCCAAAGAACTGCTGAAAAACTCTTTTAAAAACCTCTTTTATAAGGTCCCACGTGCCCTACTCCATTATTGCATGCGTGTACACGCTAGCTAACCTAAAACAACCCGTGTGTACCTGCAAAAGCACGAAGAAAAGAAAGTTGCCAATGAAACACACAACTTTGGGTGAGTTAACTAAATCTTTCGTCCATGCATGGCCGAGGTTTTGTCCAAATACATAGCTTCTTCTAGCCTAGAAAAGAAGGGTCAGGGGTCCTATTTGGAGGAGGAGAATAATAGTAAAGAAATTCTACCCAATTGCACATTCCCATTGTCCCAACCCTTTAGCCATCCTTGTGCAAAGAGATATACAAAGCAAATAAGTTGGAGGACATTTGAAGAGGAGCCCAGGATCAGGTTCATGGAGCGGTGGCTGGTCTCGATGTTGTAAGTTGATTCATTAAAGTTAATAATAAATAAATGTCTTTCCCATCCCACTATATGAGTTATTCATAGTTAAGTGAATATATGTTTGAATCGCTAACCCATTAATCTATAGAACAAATGCATGTAGAGTTTGTTGCTTGTTTTGTACGTAGGTCAGTCTTGGGAGGATATATGCTAACAAGAGATCAAGCGTGAAGAAGGATCGACATCGAATGTACGGAACAAGGTATGTTCGTTTAACTATGTATTTGCTTAAAAGAAATGGGGATTAGGTCTGGGACGATGGTAGAAAGTAGGATTCTTTCGGTCTTATCTGCATGCATAATATAACCCTAAATGCTAGTCTGTAGGGGGATTTACCACCACAACAGAATTGGCAACCATACTGGGGAAGTCTCTAGGGTTCCTGGGAATATTTTTGGGTATTTTTAAAAGACTGGTTTTCTTTCCTGTTTTTTGAAGTTTCTGCAAAGTCTGAGCTAACAGAGGTTCTGTTCTTCCATACTGGCTATCCTTGTTTCTTTGCTTGACTGTGTTTTTTCGAGACCCACAGAGGTACACGCGGCCTACATAAGGTTTGCACGCGTGTGCCCACGCCCTACTTTCTTACAGCCCACTTGTAAACGCTAGCTGAAGAAGTAACAATAGCGTGTATGATTCCAGAAAATTTTTGAGGCAGTCATCGTCTTCCCTGTCAGAATCAGTCATTCTCAGAGGTTTTCTGGAACTCTTTCTAGTCTTGGTTGTTTGCAGTCTATAGCTTAGGGTTCATCTCATATTGGTTTGTTTTACGAATTTTTTCCTTAGATTGTTTTCTTTTTTCTGTTAAATAAAGTGTCTAAGCCTTCAAGAGATTATGGTTCTCAATATTAGTGGTCTCTTCCTAGTTTGGATTGTCTGTTTTTATTTGTTTCATAGTTTTAGAGATACATGCAGCCTGTACAAGGCTAGCATGCGTGTACACGCCCTCTGGCTCTACACAGCTCACGTGCACACGCTTGCTGTTAAATTGACAGTAGTGTGCTTGTGAAGGATAGTTTTTGTTGAGGGTGAGGCAATCATCCTTTCCCTTGACAAGAGTTATACCTCTCAGGGTTTTTGAATCTCTTTCCTAGCAGTCAGTAGCTTAGGTTTGATCTCAACCATAGCTTTCTTTTTTCATTTAAAAGTTTTCATCAAATTTTCTTTAGGGTTTTTAGACAAGTGTGAGAGTCCTTTTTTAAGTTGCTAGTGTGTGATTTCTTGAAGTGATTCTTTGCGATCTGTGACTAGGCCAGAAGTTTTTCTTGATTTTTGACTTGTTGATATTTTTCCTTTTTGCTTTGTGAGCATTCAAATAAAAAAAAAAACTTTCATTTCTTTGTTGGGTTGAAAAGTGTTGTTTTGCATTAGTAACCAGGGAAAAGTCTTTGCTTTCATAAGTTCTTGATAGTTTACTTAGATCGTAAGTAGCTCGTAGTCGAGTGAAATCCTACTTTGAGTTTGTTGTTCAAAATATCTTAGAATTTTTATTTTTTTTTAAATAAAAAAATTTGAAAAGTTGTTGAAAATTTGCGTTAAGTGAAGGTTTTTGTTTCCAGCTTTCTGTTCATTTTTACTTTCATCTTTCAAACATCACTAGTTTCACTTTCATACCCTTTGACATAATACAAGCCATAAAATTAACGCTAAATCTAAAATTCATTAGACTTTTATGTTTGTAGGGTTAACCAACTAGTTCAGGATTAGGGCCTTGGATTAGGTTGGAGAGGAAACTCTTCAAGGCCATTAAAATAAAACATTGGAGTCTGAGTTAGGGATTTTCCAAGTCCAGTAACATGAAATTTATCTAGGACCCCCCTCTAACACAGGGGATAAACACAAGGTCGCATGCAGAAAGGTAGAGGAGATAACCCCTCCAAAGATGGACCAATCGTAGTGGAGAACACATATAAAGGGCTTGTCTTGGGATTCCGTCGATTGCATTTTCCATGGAGCTTCGTGGGTATCGAATCCATTCGAGGTCGTCAGTTTTCTTCCAGACCACTTTCTCTCGATACCATTGACAAGTTTTGGGCTCGATACCCTGCTCATTGTGGTCTACCCAATTTTTTACTGTACTCGCCTGGTGATTGTTCGCGCGTTGGAAACCTAGTTGCCTATACTTTTTAGGGACATACACAGGTGACTGTGGGGGTATACCATAATACCTAGGATAGACATCGGGCCACACTTTGCAGAGTATACCCAGAGGGTGCTTCCATTTTCGAGTTGCACTTGCACCCGTAAGTTGCTCTAGTGTTGGTTGTTGTAACTGTTCTTCCAATTAATTTAGTGTTTGCCTGTCTTATCTTATAGGGAATTTTTTAGTGTGTGTTTTTTTTGAATGACTAGAACGCCCTAGAGTGTCTTTGATATTATCACACAGTGGAAGATCACAAGCTCCACCAGTCATGAAGGCTTCTTGGCCTACCGCCGGTTACACTAGAGCCACCTCCGCCACCACTAAGGCGAAAGCTAGACCAACAAGGGTCTTTTGAAGCAACCGGGTCACAAGAAATTGTGCCCGACCAACTTCCAGAGGAATCGACCATTTTAGACCTTGGAGTGAAATCTTTTGGTCTAGTTGAAACCTCCACCACTGATCTTTTAGCACCCACCATCGTACTGATTCATCCTTATGAGTGCTAGACAGTGTCGCACGCAGCAATGGAAACAAATGTTGTTACGCCTTCTGGGAATTCTTCAATTCCCACTACGGTTGTCACCATAGGAGAGTTTCCACCTCCTAACCCACCGTCACCAGTCTGAGCCACCATGGTCTCAACCGTCTCTACATCACACAGTGGTCTGATACTGTCTTTGGTGGCAGCCACAACCCTTTTCACACCAAGTGTGATAGGCCCTCCTTTCTCATACGGGATGCCTAGTTCAAGTACAAGACCTATACGTTCCTACTCCACTTCACAGACTTCATTTCTGGGGGAAAGGAGCTCTAATTCTCCTCTACAAGGACACATGGGGGGCACTCCTGCTCTTTTTAATGCTTTCCCTTACGGGGGAGGTCATATACCTCCTTTGTCCCCTTCACTCGGTGGCATGCATCAACAATCCTCTGGGCCACCTTCACACAATAGTTTACTTGGAGCAAGGAGTCAAGGACCACCTTCGCATAATATGCCAGTAGGTTCGACACTGTTTTCTTTGTTCGGTGCATTTGGTAACAACGCCTTCTTGTCATCTACTTTCCCAACTAGGGGCAACCCCGGTTTCGGACAACCTATTCCTATGTAGGGTACTATTCCTGCACAAGGGGCACACCCAGGAACTTCTTCCGCATCAGGGCCTTAGAATTCTTGGCAGGGATCAGTTCCCTCGTCAGGAATGCCGATATTGGGTAATTATTTTCATAATTAATGGAACCCTGGACAAACCACTATGCCTATCCCCACGAGACCGACATGGGGCAATCCTTCCCAAAGTCCTTCGAATGTAATGCATGCCCAACCATCTATGTCCTATTTTGGAAATCAGTCGATGATGTCTCCTCACACGCAAAATCCATACGCTATCCATGGCCATGGTTTTTACCAGAACCCAGGCCAGCAGCCAAACTTTTCCTGGCAACCTGGTGTCAGTCAAACTCCAGGCCCCTTTTTCCCAGGTTATCACCAACAACCCAAACTACCCTTCCTAGCAACCTTGCATTTGCCAGACTTGACAAGGTTGTTGAATGACCCTATATGTCACGATCCGTGTTGGCCTCCTATGCCAACAAAGTTTCCTTCAGACATCCCAAAGTTTGAGGCCAAGCCTAACGAAGATCCAGGAGATCATGTGACTACCTTCCATCTTTGGTGCTCATCTAACTCATTGAAAGACGACTCCATACAATTGTGATTGTTTCAATGTACTCTCATTGGGAGTGCCGTGAAATGGTACATTGAGCTCGATTGCTCAAGATACTCTTCCTTCGGTGAACTGGCGATGTCTTTCCTAAACCATTTCCACTTACCTATGAGATACGATGCTGGCACCGAATTGCTGGCCAATTTCTCACAAACAAAAGTGGACCATATCTCTTATCACATCTGAGAATGGAGACTCCGAAAGAGTTTAATTAAGGTACCCATCCCACCGACGTTCCTTCTTGAGTGGTTCCTTAAGTATTTGGTCCCACAGTTATCCAAAGACATCGCGATGTCGGGAGTATTTTCCGAAGAAGATGCCATCATGAGAGCTCAACAACTTGAGCTAATCTATTCTCATTCCAGTTTATTATATGAGATCTTGCTAGATGTGCCACGCTCAATACTTGATAACACCAAATAGATATCTAGACCACATGTCGATGGTATTGTTGGTTCAGCACAAACAAAACCCACTGAGCAATTGACGAAGAAGTTGCAGCAGTTGTCTATACAACACATAGTGGCTAGCCAAACTACTGCTTTGGCTGCTCCCCCTACCAAAACGTCGGATGTACACACAGTGCAAGCAACTAATCCAAAGGCCACCCAACAGCCTGAAGGAAAGAAGAAACAATGAAAGAAGGGTAAGGGGGATAAAAAACCTACTGATAATGCTGGCGGGGACAACACTGAGAAACGAAAGGCGAGGTATCCATTTAACTTGTGCGTGGAAGACCACCCGACCCATCTATGTGCTCGGCTTGCAGAAGCCCAAAAGTTTGTGACGCAACAACAACCTACTGTGTTAACCAATCCATTTCAACATGGGCAAAATCTAACCCAAGCCTCTGCAAGCATGAAAGGGGGCATCCAAGGACCCTCTCCATATTTGAACAACCCCACATCCATGAATGGATATATGGTGAAGGGAGATGTTTTTATATCGACTAGAGAACATGACTATAGTAAACCAAGCACTTCTGAGAAGGGAAAAGAAGCCGAACTCCCATCTCTTCCTCTACAGATTGAGAAGACGTTGGGAAAAACAATGACACGCATCCCCAAAGGCACGTTCAAAAAATCTTCTCACAACCCAAATGCAAGGGCCACCAAGAACTATTCTGTGGTGGAAGATTTATCACAAACCCCTTGTGCGATGTCCACTTTGGAGGTCCTCCAAAGCTACCCTTCCCAGAGGATAACCTTATTAACCTCTTTAGGATCTACCAAGACTTGTAATATGGATACAATCATGCTAGATACAACTGACTTAAAACCCCATCTGCCTTACCACATAGCATTTCAGATAGTAGTGGCTTATCCCACGAAAAATTTTACTCAGAATATATTTTGCAAGGTGGTTGATGAGGGCACCTCAACATGCGTTATGTCGTTGGCATGTTGGAAGACCGTTGGCCAACCCGTTTTGTCTCTGTCACCTTCTCTTCTTCCTACTTTCGATGGTCGTTCATTCCGACCACATGGTGTCATTTCCTCTTTCCCCATGCAGTTAGGAGGGAAGACCATGTTTGTTGAGGTAGAGGTAGTCGATGCACCCCTCGACTATAACCTCTTGTTAGGGAGGAGTTGGACTTATTTCGTGCAAGTTGTGGTTGCTACAGTTTTCTGGGTCTTGTTATTTCCACACGAGGGCTGGATTGTGACCATCGATCAATTATCTTTGTCTAGACCTGACCCTTCATTGGGGGCATCCACGATCTTGATGATTGATAATCCTCAACCAGGTGTCGTCAACGTAGGGGTTGGTTTGTGCCCATCTTTGATGGGTACCTTCGATTACCTACCCCCTCAAGGCGATATCAAGTTTATATCCAATCACCATAAGGTTGATATTTTTCAAGTTTCATCGTTCCGCATGACTTACTTCGATGATCCGTGGATAATTCCTTCCCCATCGGTCATGATGGATGGGAAAGGGCACCCGATCATGTCCATGTCCTTGTTTGTATTTGAAGTAGCATACTCTTTAGTCCAACAAGCTTCAGCCAACACTGATCTAACTCCTGCACAAGATTTTGATCCACTTCTAGAGCCTATTTGGGCTCAGGTTTCTCTCGCTGACATCGATTCATTAGACTTATGATTTCCCTCTAATGAAGCTATAATTAAGGAAATGACTAGTCCGGAAAAACCCTGGGAAGATTTTCATCATCGATCATACTTCCTCCTAGAGTTAAGCAGAATCAAAGCCGAAGAATTCACCTTGACTATGACGGGAGATAGGACTTGTCCTATTAATCCCTTAGCTACACACGAGGTTTATGCTGAGAGTAATATGGAAACTATCGTTGAAACCTTACTGATCAATATCTCCCGAAACCCTGGTGTCGTGGAGAATGTTTTCGTCGGAGCTGACTGCTCCCCCGGAGAGATTCAAATCTACACAGATCTTTTTAAAGAATTCCGCGACGTTTTTTCCTGGTCTTACGAGGAAATTCTAGGCATCGATCCAAAAATAGTTGAACATGAAATCACAACTTATCCAAATGCCAAGCCTATCCGGCAGAAGCTTCGTCCAGTTAACCCCAAGAAAGCAGTAGCCATTAAGGTTGAGGTTGAGAAACTGCTAAAATCCGATTTTATATATACTATCCATTTGACCCAATGGGTGTCAAACCCCGTGCCGGTCAATAAAAAACAAGGCACAATTCATGTATGTACAAACTTCCGTGATTTGAACAAGGCCTGTCCCAAAGATAATTTTCCCACACCATTCATCGACCAGATAATTGATGAATGTGTGGGTTGTGAGGCCTTCTCTTTCATGGATGGTTTTTTGGGATATAATCAAATACAAATCAAACCCAAAGACCAACAAAAAACGACATTTATTTGTCCTTGGGGTACATTCGTGTATCGTAAGATGCCTTTTAGTCTCAAAAATGCTAGAGCAACCTTTCAACGGGCCATGTATTTTTCTTTCCACGACCTCAAGCATATAGTCAAGGCCTATTTAGATGATTTAGCATCTCGATCTTGCAAGAGAACCAATCATCCCACACAACTCCGACTTATCTTTGAGCATTGTCGCTACTTCCAGATTCGCTTGAATCCAAACAAGTGAAGATTTTGCGTAACATAAAGACATTTGTTAGGTTTCATAGTGTCAACAACAGGGATCATGGTTGATCCTCTCAAGGTTGAGGCAATAATTCAGTTTCCCGCCCCACGCACAATCCTTCAACTTTAGAGTCTACAAGGCAAGGCAAATTTTTTAAGATGCTTCATCGCTAACTATGCTAAGATCACCAAGGTATTTATGCACTTACTTAAGAAAGACGTTCCTTTTTATTGGGACGATGTCTCTCAATGCTCTTTCGCCACATTTAAACATGCATTCACAACTGCGCCTCTACTCCGACCACCTAACTATAACAAGGATTTCTTATTATATCTAGCTGCAACAGAGTCAACCATTGGCATGGTCTTAGTTCAGGAAGATGGTTTGTTCTCAGAATATGTCATCTATTACCTAATCCAAGGCCTTGTAGGACCATAACTCAATTATTCTCATATTGAAAAACTTCCATTGGCAGCAGTCCATGTTGTTCAATGGTTTCGTGACTATGTTCTGTTTCACAAGACCTCCGTCATTGCTGTCGTGAATCCATTTCAGTACATGTTGACACGAAGATGTAATAGGTGGCAAGATCAGTAGATGGATAATCATCCTCCGGGATTTTGACTTAGATTTCATTTCAGGGAAATCCAAAAATTCCCTGGTCTTCACAAAACTTATTTTGGAACTTCCAGTTGAGTCAGGTGATCTTGTTCCTGAAGAGTTGCCTATTAGAGGAGATATGTTTTTGATCACCTCTTCGGATATCTGGTACGGAGATATACTTATCTATCTCTAGAATTTGAAGTGACCCACCTCTGCTTATCGTGATGAGCGTCGATGCATATGCGATCAGGCTAAGAATTATCTCATACTCAATGATACACTGTATCGAAGAGGTGTAGATTGCATCCTGCGCCGATGTCTCACTCGTGAAGAAGCCGCTATCGTTCTTAACAATTTCCATACTGGAGCCTGTGGTGGTCATTTTTCTGGGTTGGAAACAACCCAAAAGATTCTACGAGCAGTTTACTTCTGGCCGACACTTATCAAAGATTGTATCAAATCGGTCAAGAAGTGCCACCCGTGCCAAATCTTCTCTCAGAAGATGAGGGAACATCTCGCTCCCATGTTTCCTGTCATCACAATTGGTCCCTTCACCAAGTGGGGGATTGATTACACTACATGAAACCCTGCTTTAGCAAGGGTGCACCACTATATCATCGTAGCTATAGACTACTTCACAAAGTGGGTTGAAGCTATGCCAACGTTTAAAGATGATGGAGAGACTGCAGCTCTCTTTTTATTCAACCAGATAATAGCAAGGTTTGACGTCCCAAGGGAGATTGTCACTAACCATGGAAGTCACTTTCAAAACCAGATGATGGCTGAGTTAACGTCAAAACTTGGGTTGCGGCAGGAACATTCGTCACCCTACTACCCCCAAGAAAATGGTCAGGTGGAAGCTGTGAACAAAACTCTTAAGACCATTCTATAGCAAATGATCAACTCAGCCAAGTCAAATTGGCATTTGATGTTATACTCGGAATTATGGGCTTACTGAACATCTGTTAAGACTGCAACCAATTTCTCACCTTTCCAACTTGTTTACGAGCTGGAGGCAGTCTTTCCTATTGAATGTCAGATCCTGTCTCTAAAGTTGGCAGTACAATTATTGTTGGACACTTCTTGTTAAGGTCCTAACCCGCACATAGGTAGATCAATGTATTCGGATGTAATAAAGGTCAATATTAATAAGACCTTTCAATAAAATAGAATAAGGCGGATGTAAGAAGACCTAATAGAAGCTTCCGCTTCTAGAAGGATCT
>ML778856.1:450517-500977 GCA_009831015.1 Picea engelmannii | reverse complement strand
GTTGCCCCCTCAAAGAGGCCTGTGAACATTGCTATCTGAATCAAGTGCTATTTCTGTTCAAGTGCTATTTCTGTTGCTATTTCGTATATCATTTATGTGTATTGTGAAGATTATGCTGGATATTTCACTGTTATTTTGTTATTTCTAGCATTTTGTTTCTATTCTGCATATTTTATATATCTGGTATCTTGCACTTCTCCACTTGAAGAACGGTTAGTATACCTTGAGCAACTCAATGAGAAGCATCGTGATGCGGCCTTGGCCAATGAGGCTCACAAACATAAGGTCAAGTGTCAGTACGATAGGTCCGTTCATCCTCAGATTTTCTCTGAAGGTGACCTTGTCCTGCTCTATGACCAAGATAAGGACCCCCTGGGGGTAGGAAAATTCAAACCCATGTGGTTCAGACCTTTCATCATAAAAGAGGTTTTAAAAAAGGGTGCTTATCGTCTGGTTGAATTTGAAGGGAATGATTTGGTGGAGCCTAGAAATGGGCTCTACCTCAAGAAGTATTACTCATAGGCAGGTCACCATGGGTAACGTTTTGTAACATATATATAGTCTTTGTACTATTACTTTCTAGTTTCTTTTAGTGTTATGGACGTGTCCTTGATGTTATCTTTCGTCACTTTGGCAGATGTCGAGTGATTTCGAGGTGTTCATTGGGTATGCAGACGGTGCTAGCTAGCACACTCGGAGGCTTGCCTCCACAGCTTGGGTAATATTTACACCTCAAGGCTAGTTGTTATCTTTGGGAGGTATATGCTTAGGTGACACCACAAACAATGTTGCCAAGTATAGTGCAGTTATTGAGTTGCTTCGTGACACTTTGTCACTTGGTATCTCTCATCTCTGGGTCTATGTCAACGCTCAATTGGTGGTGTCTCAGTTAAACAAAGTATACCAGGTTCATGATCCGACTTTACACCAACGATTCCTTAGGGTACGTCTCTTAGAACAAAACTTTGATTATATTACATATTTTCATGTTCCTAGGAGATTAAACCAAGTTACAGATACTCTAGCTAATCAAATTTTAGATTGGCATCTTGCACACATATGAAAGAACACTCACATAAATATGTAAATACATTTTTTGCACACATGAATCATAAGACACAAAAGACATAAAAATCCATATATAATATCATTAAGTAACTAGAGTACACAGATGGATGCAAGCGCCTCAAAAATATGACCAATAATGATTCATGGGGCTTATGCCCTCAAAAAATATATACAAGTAGTGCTCATGGAACGTGAAATGTCTAACTAAGGTCAGGGCCTGTGGGCCCTATTATACTGATCTACAACATTGGCTAAATGCAAAAACAACCGGACCCATGTCCGTGGTGCCCCCACTACTTGAGGCTACATAGATGGTGGCAGGTCCTCAATCTCTGCCATAGGGACCATGTGAGTGAGCGCAGTAAAGTTCTGCTCGACTCATCTCAATACCCTCTCATCCTCCCTGGCTGGAAGATCTCTTGTGACTGTTGGTCCCCTTGCGGCGACAGGTGCGTTCCCTGGCCGAGGAAGACGCCTGTTCTTCGCATAGTCAGTAGGTTTCACTGGTCCCACATCTGCACACAATGAGCACATATCCGTCAAATACTCTGGTATATAAAAAAAATGATATATATAACAAAAAAAAAAAAAAATTACATATGTTCAACAAAATAAAATAAAATGATGGAGACTTACCCATCTCTCCTCGCTCCTCACCAGGAGGTACAGGTATCTCAGGATCCCTCGAAAAATCAATCCCTACATATGGGTAATCCTCAATAACTAGGATCTGTTGCGACAGCTAGGCAAAGAAATCATCATCGAAGGACTCATTAGTCCTTCCACCACCCTGTCGTTGTAGCAATATTGCCCATCTACACATAGCAAGAAGAGAGGCTTGATGTCCTCGTACCACTACTCGATGACTAAAGCTTGGAACTCTCTCAAAGAAAAACGAGCATAGAACGGTCCCGAACCCAAAGTTCCTCTATGTCCGCAAACGACAATCTGTTAACTGCCTCTTCATACACTCAAGCAATGTGGTACTCCAATCAAATATTTGTGCATTTAAGCACTGGACTGCATATTTAATCTGTGCATGGGATGCCTGATGTAGAGCCACAGAACCAGTGATTCGCCCAATAAGAAACACTATCACCTGTAGCGATAAGTCAGTAAACTTGATTATGGGCACCTGGGAGCTCGAGCGGTCTGTATCATCCACACAGTAAATACCTATCAATTCCTCTACGTTATGTGGCCCCAAAGGAAAAATTTGAAATTTGATTGGTTCCCCTCTCCGAAAGAGGATAGTCAAAAAATAGATGTCCTTGGTCGTGGGCACCAGTGACTATCCCTCTAACATGAACCCCTCTGCATCCAGATGCCAATAGTCAACCAGGGAATTCAGCAGCCTAGGTTGTGCCCACATAAAAGGACATAAGAAAAACTTGAGTAACCCACATTGCATCAAAGCAGCCACAACATTGGGGTCTTCCCCGACCAACTCAATCACCTCTTCATGCACTCTTTCTCTCCAGTGGACATACATCCTGCAAAACACCAAGGTTCAGGAGAGTTAACCCTTGATTTTTAAACCTTTTTCATTCAATAAGGGGGTCCACGCAGGCTGTAATAGTGACAGTCGCGTGTACATACTTGCAGAGTTTACTCTGCTTGAATGTACATGCGGTCTATCCTGAGACAGCCCGCATGGATCTAGTCCCGACCTTTTGAAGGTCGACGCCCCCCCAAAAAATAAAACCTAAAGAAAAAATAAAGACTTAAAATGAAAGATAAGAGAGTTTGCACTTACTTGGTCCAGTCAGAAGTTCGTTTCATCCACTGTAGCTCCTGGAATCACCGCTTTTGACAAAGGGGGTCTTTTGTCTCTAGAGTCAATTTCCAAATCAATAATGGTGATAATGAGCTGCCAGCTTCTATTTATAGACTTTTTGGCCTCTTTTTGTCACGTTTTTGGCCTCCCTTATCATTTTATTTAAACCAAAAACCATTTAGCATGATTCAGGAGTTGCATGGGAGGGATTTGATCGCGTTTCAGGATAGTTTTTTGGAGTTTTGGGTAATTTTCGATGGTCCGTGATTTTTTTTTTTTCCGAGGATCAACTTGAGAATGTAGGTTAAGTTTCTACCCTGACTTTTGTATCTCGTTGTCCTTTTCCTTTTCCATAGAATCGATCCCATCAGGTTGTGACACAGAACCATCATAGCTACTTTAGAAGTGTCCCGACTTGGTGGTAGAGCTTACTGGAACATGGATTCCCTAGGTAGATCCTGGTTGCATTATGGTATCCATGCTATCTCTAATCACTGTAGGCTCGAGAGTCCTTGTAGTTTTTCTTGATTACGAGTTTGAGCCTCATTTGCATGATTCCTTTTCGATCTTGACCTCACCCTCAGGACTCCCAAAATATATAACAAGTCTTCTTTTAAGCCCTTTTTCAGACCCTCTAAACATGAAAATATTGTCGAGCGATCTGCTGGCCTTTCACGCTCATTAAACTGAAATTTGAAGTCACGTCTGTCCGACGGTAGTTTACCCCTTTTTCGGTCTGGACGGTCAACTGTACGAACAAAGGTATACTCTATGGAACTTCAGTTCTCTAGAAGAGTACTCTCAGGTATCATTTTACACCTTTTTCGGGCCTAAGGGACTAAATTTACGAAAAAGGAACCCTCATGGAGTCCATAGTTAAGCTCTTTTCAGACTCCCTAAAATTGAAAAGATCGTCAAGTGACCTTATTCTTTCACACTCGTTAAACTGGTCCAGAAGAACATTCCCGACGGAGTCCATAGTTAAGATTTTTTCAGACTCCTTAAAAATGAAAAAATGGCTGAGTGATCTTGTCTTTCTCACACTCGTTAAAATGGTTTTGAATGGACATCTTGTCAGTGCTAGTTTACCCCTTTTTCGAATCGACTAGACTATCTTCAAAAAATGTACCCCAATGGAGTCTCCTTTTACATTTTTTTAGACTCTCTAAATATGAAAAACCACCGAGATTACCTACTCTGGGCTCGTTAAACTTACATCAAAGGACGTTACCATTGTGTGTTTTGTTAACCACGTTTTCATACCTTATATGCCAGCCTTGTAGCACTTTGCTTCTGCATCTTAACACCCTTGGCCCCCGGAGGATTTTTCCCGAGTATCATTATTCTGAACATCAGTCTTGTCCTTGCACCTTGAACTTGTATGTTTGTAACACTCGTTCCTCCGTTGTAACGTAACATTCCTTTATTCTTTTTTCCAAAAATCATTGAAAAAGACAAAAAAAATCAAATATACCCCAAAAAGAGGAAGGGAAAAGTATTTTTTTGTTGGCAACATAATGAGTCGCCCTTGGATAAAGAACATCTATCTGTTTTTTCATCAAACTATGGGATGTAATATGGCCTTAGGAAGTTGTTCTCGCTACATAGAGTTGTGTCCTCCTCCATTTGGTTATTCTTCCAAACATATGGAAAGTTTGTGTTGCCTCCTTCTTCGAAAAATTATGATTAATTCCATGCTGCCTAAGTCTCATCATTTGTCGTGTTGTTGTCCAAGGGAAGTTTCTACCAAGCCTGAGTCGACCCCTCTGCAATTTGTCTCTTGCCCTCATACCTGACCATCTTGAACGTCCAATCAAGTCTTTGTTGGAAATCACTGAAGCCTTCAGTCTGATCATCAATATTTTCTAGTCCATGACTGACGAGCCATCGAAGACCTCTGGGTAGTGAAGTCGTACACTCATATTACACTCCTACCCAAGTTTTGAATATTTTGAAGTTGTTTCTCGAGCTCTGAAGACCTCATCTCCAGCCATCAGGCCGTATCAACTTCTAGAAGATGGATACTTTATATGTATATCTTTTTGATTTCGAGATGTAGCTCCGCTGTGTATTGTTCGTGGCTACACTTTATATAGTTATTTGACATGGATCTACAGTGTATTTGATTGGTAGCCATGATTCTATTCTATCCCAAGCATGGGCATGCCCGCCTCGGTGAGACATTTGTTATTTTGCAGATGGCACCTCTCGGTTCCTGGTCACTGGGCTCACTTGTTTGGCACATCAGTAAAGATTGGTAATGTATTTCAGCCATTAGATGCTCTTATAACCTCACACATTAGGGGGCATCTTTTATAACCCTAATTTGCACCATACATGCTTACCTGGCATCAGGCCATCTCAGATCCCTTCTTTACCAAAGCACTGCTGAACAACTCTTTAAAAAACCTCTTTTATAAGGGCCCATGCACCCTACTCCATTGTTGCACATGTGTACATGCTAGCTGACCTGAAACAACCCGCATGTACCTACAAAAGCACAAAAAATGGAAATTTGCCGACGGAATAGACAACTTTGGGTGAGTTAACTGAATCTTCCGGCCATGCATGGCGGAGGGTTCGTCCAAATACCTAGCTTCTTCTAGCCTATAAAAGAAGGGTTAGTGGTCCTATTTGGAGGATGAGAATAATAGTAAAGAAACTCTACCCAATTGCACATTCCCATTGTGCCAACCCTTTAGCCATCCTTGTGCAAAGAGAGATACAGAGCAAAGAAGTTGGAGGACATTTGAAGAGGAGCCCAGGATCAGGTTCGCGGAGCGGTGGCCGGTCTCGACATTGTAAGTTGATTCATTAAAGTTAATAATAAAGAAATGATTTTCCCATCCCACTATATGAGTTCTTCATAGTTTAGTGAATATATGTTTGAATCTCTAACCCATTAATCTGTAGAAGAAATGCATGTAGATTTTGTTGCTTATTTTGTACGTAGGTCATTCTTGGGAGGATATCTGCTAACAAGCGATCAAGTGTGAAGAAGGATTGATATCGAACATCCGGAACAAGGTATGTTCGTTTAACTATGTATTTGCTTAAAATAAATGGGGATTAGGTCTAGGACGATGGTAGAAAGTAGGATTCTTTCGATATTATCTGCATGCATAATATAACCCTAAATGCTAGTCCATAGGGGGATTTCCCACCACAACACCTATCCAATATGAATCTATGCAGCCCTTGCAGTCTTATCTCGTGATCCAAGATATATATGAGTCCATAATCAATTGTACCTTTTAGGTACCTTATCACATGTTTTACCGCAATCATGTGAGCACATCTAGGCTCAATCATGTACTGACTCAATGTGTTCACCGTAAAACATATATCTGTCATCGTTTTTTTCAAATATATTAATGAACCAAATTTTCTCATCAAATTGTACAAAACTAGTACACTTGCTCAGCTGCAACTCAATCTATTCAATCACGTGTTGCCTCTATTTGATTTTCACAAAGCACTATCTGTCTCACTGCCTAAGAGTATGTCCTCTACTCTCTTTACAACTGCTCCTTGTGGAATTGGGACTCTACACTTGCAACTACTCTCTCTGAAAATGAGAATGACTGGTTCATTCTTACTGTAGCTGATGAACTCTAAGAGTAGCTCCTCTACTCTATCATAGAAACAAATTCATTTTCTCCCTCTGAACATCATAATGAATCAACTTCTTTTAATGGATGATGGTTTTTCTATAGTTGATTTAACTGACTATTTTCAAGAGTACTAGGACTATTTCTTCGATTTTGGTATTATCTGTCCTGCATGAGTAAATTGGCTCCCTCTGAGCCTTGACTTCCTCAAAGTCTACAATATCCTCAGAGTCGCTTTCAAGATATACTTGGTGTTAGTTACCAAGTCTTAATATGAAAAAATGAGTCAAACTTCAAATGAATTGTACTTCCTGTCAAGGTGGCCTCAGAGTCCACTGACTAGTTCTTCTCATTGGGAAACTGTAGGACACTGTGAGCCATACATGATGTTGATGAATGACAGTTATGAGCTCCCATACCAGAGACATTATCTATTAGAATTTTAATGTGCTTGTTTCACCATAGACAATATTACATTATTTTCACCCAATCATAGGCACACATTCCACTTCCGAGCACAAAAACTATTTATTGACTATAAATGAGACCTTGTTGGATTCCTGTAGTAGGGATAATGATCCAACAAGATAAGATAAGATGCATGAATTCTAATGTTATTAAAATTAAAAAACTTAAATTAATTATGAAGGTTGCATACCTGGAGTCTACATTGTCAGACTGCTTGCTTGATTTGTATGATACTTGGATGAGTAATGATACTTCTTCACAATTTGTACTTGGCCCTCATGAAAAATTTCTCCATCTCTTTTACTACTTGAAGTATAATGTGGGAAGAAAATATATACTTCTATTAATATCACTTGATATGGATCAAGGGATTCGGAAGAACTAATTCCTATATCACAAAAGATATAGTTCATCTTAATCATCTTCTTTTGTTCTTTTTTGACCAGGTTCATCTTCTTCTGCAAAATGAGAATGATGTCTTTTAAAATTCATGTTTCTATTCTGGTCTTTTGCTTGGGAACAATTTCTTTCAATATGTCCCATCTTCTGGAAAATGAAGCATCTGAAGCTTGAGAGATCTTTATGAGAATCTTGTCCTTTATGAGTCTTCTGAAACTTGTTGTGAGAGCGAACTTCTTTCGTGTTCTTTCCTTTTCTTGCATGAGATGTTAGCACTTGATCTCCATTTCTTTATATCTTTTCATTTCTTTCCTCTAATATGGATTCTTCTTGAGTACAATCTTCCCATTATCTGTTGAACTTAGTTAAATTCCTTCTAGAGCAGATTCCTTGGATGAAGGATTCCCAAGAATTTGGGAGACCATTCAATGTGGTCATCATTAACTCAACTTCTTCAAATAAGTCTCCAATAGATTCAAGTTGTTCTTTAATCTGGGACACTCTTGTGAAGTAATATTGTATGGTTTATGAATTTTTCATCTTCACATTCTTGAGTTGTGTCCTTCAGGTCATTTTCTAATTGATGTTCTTTCCTTCAAACATACATGATAAGGATTCCATCATTTTATTTGGGGTTTTTAATTATGAAACATGAGGAATCAAGTGGTTCTTAATGTAGTCAGTACTGATCCTCTTCACTTTGATCATATCCTTCTTATATTTGGCTTTGGCCTTATCTCCCTATGGCTCTTCAATATATTTTTCAACAAAACGTATAAGGTCATTCTCTTCTAAAATGAGCATTACTATGTACTTCCATGATCGAAAGTCATCGACTCCTTCAAGATTTTTTTCAAGCTTGGTACTGGTAGTCATCCTCCATGGAACAATTAAAATAATAAATAATTTTTCAAGATATGGATATTAGACCTTACCAAAGAGATTGTTGAGCCAAGGATGAGTCCTATCACAAAATATGCAACAACTACAACTAGACCTAGGGTTTATGAGGAAACCTTAATTTTTCAACTTGTAAAATTTTGAAGTCTGGTCCAAGGAATAAATTCGCCCTGCCTAGGTGATTTCATAGGTGTGCTTAGTTTCTCCAACAACCTTCTTAAATAGGGAAAGTGTCACAACTAGTGTTTATACAATTGCAAATAGTTGCAACAACTGCAACAATAGTTTCAATTTACAAAATTTCATCAAAATGAGAATTAATGCATAGGAAAAGGTGCATTAGGGTTAGGAGAGTCTTCCTATTCTCTTATCTTCTTCAGTGAGTTCTTCTGTGATGTGAAAATTCCTTCTTTCACACCCACTCTAATAGCATGTTGAATTTTCATCTTAAGCAGTTAATTATATTAATGTTCCTTTACTTTTAAACCATTAGCACAACAACTGCATATAAAGGATCACTGAAGGAACAACATTCATATCACACACAAGATTTACCTTGGGAAAACCCTCTAGGGGGAAAAACCCAACAAACTTCCTCAATGGAGATTCACCAACCAAGAACAATGCCTCTCTCCAATAAAGAGCTAACAAAACAAAATATCCTCCTCAAACCCTTGAGTAGGGAAGGGTAGCACACCACATAACCAAGATATAACTGAGAAGTAGACCAAGAACCTCCACACATCATCTCCTAGTTGCAGTAGTGTCTTCCTCTAAGGCTTGCGCACCTCTCTTCTTAGCTGGAGATATGGTGTGTGTTGTATGTTCAAATGAGGCACTAGCCTCCCTTATAAATAGTAGTTTGGCCAACCTAAAATTACGTCTGAGATGACCTGCCAATTTATCCTTTTATTTTTCATTTTACTTGTCAAGGAACAATAGGGCCGACTTTTACAAAGGCACAAGAGGGACGTCTTAACAAATATAATATAATAATATTCTTTAGGGTTTTGTCTTGGTCAATTACAATAAGGATATCTTCCGAAGCTACTAAAACTTCAACACTTTGCTACATAGTCCCTTGGTGACCTTCCCTTACCAGTGCCGATTTATTTCCAGTAATTACCAAGTCAAGGTTCTCATATGCTCCAATATGGATATGGGTCTCCTCTTCTCGAGGGTGACCATTAAATTCTCGAGAAAGTTTCCTATTTTCTTCAGAAAATCTTCCCAACTCTTATCTACTATTCAAAGTCATGCGTGTGAGCTCCTCTGCTCACTAAACCATATGTTTGTGAGTCTGCAACTCACCCTGATACCAATAATTCTATGTTCCCCTATGTGAGTCTAGTCTTCACGCATATTTGGTTCTTTTCTACTTCACCAACTACTGGTGTTATCTCTCACACATTTTCTCGTTCTCTCCCTCTTTGTTTGTTTGTCTCCTATCTGTTGCATGCTCTATGTTTTTTTTCCACCTTTTGCCCCCTTCTTCCTCCCTATCCTCAGGATACCTGATGTATTTTGTTAGACACAATCCCTGATGTATCAGTTGGACTTTCATTCCCTCAAGTACCAAATTAGTCAACAATTATAACTTCTCATCCACCCAATCCTGATCACCATAAAAAGGCTCTATGGTTCCATATATTCTAGGTACATTGGGTAGGTTGTGTATTCAATTCATGTAGGTGTAGGTTGGATTGTTGAGAAAGATTACCATTTTCCTCATTGAAACTTCCCATTTCCAACTAACTAGTCCCACTCATGGTATCATGGCTAGTACTCAAGGCTTCCTTCCTAGTCATTTGTCTGGTGTGTTTTCATTAATCACAAACATAATGATATGTTTCGTAAATCAAAATACATGAAGTCTTAGCATAATTAAATTCATGGGGGAAAACATGGTGTTAAAAGAGTGGCCTTTCTATTGGATGTGAACAAGGGACAACAATTTCCTTTGCAACTCAGGAAGATAGAGTACATCATGAAAAACAAAATCAGGGAGTCTAGGCATTATAAGCATGATGGTTCCCATTCCTGAAGTTTTAAGACTCAATTTATTGACAAAATACACTATACCATCTAGATAATCATTGATGTCTTTGAATAAGTCTCTTCAGAATGTCACGCGGGAGGTTGCACCTATGTCAAGAAGGCATGCATTTCCCCAAGGAGTATATTAAGTGTTAAATAAATCTTTATTTACTTATATATTGCAATGGGAAGCAACATAATGAGAAGATTCAGGTGGTTTACCTTTCGTTGGTTCTGAAGGTTTACCTTTGTCCTCTTTATGTTTTTTCTGTCTTCTGTGATCTTCTCTCATGGAAATATGCACTCATCTTCTTCACGTGATCCATTATTTTTGCAATGGGTACAATGAATATTTGATCTATCACCTTGTTTGTGTCTACTCCCTACCTCTAAAAGTCTTTCTTTCACATCCTCTTTTGTTGCTTTCTCCTCTAGAAGAATCATGCGGTTTACTCTTCTCTTTCTGAGCAAGGCACATGGTTTGGCCAATATAATGAGATGACTTATTTCCAAAGGATTTCTCATGTTCTACAACTTTCTCCACCAACTTGTCAAATGTGATGGATTTCATTTGACCACTCACTTGTAGAGATTCAAGGTAGTGAGAGTATGTAGCGTAGAGGGACTTAATGAAGGATGTGAGAGGGAGATCTGTATTCACCCCAGTGGCATCAATGTCATGTATTAAGGTTTTTATTTTTGAAGCTAAAGTTGTAGGGTCATCATTCTTCAACTATCTAGGTTGAAGAGATTCATCATTAGTTGTATGAATTCTAGTTCAAAGTGTGTATCATACAAGTCATTCAATCTCTTCAAAGAGATATAAGATTTGTTAATAGAAGCAATATAAAAATTCACTTCGTCACTTACTATTGCAGAGATCACAACATATAATTGTTGGTCTTTGTCCTTCCATATGGCACATTTCTTCTTTGATGTTGGAATGGGTGATCTTCTACTCTTCGACTTTGCTTTTTAGACAACCGATTCAAAGCATGATTCGACTTCTTCTTTAGTGACTTTTGCTACTTCACAAATGCCATTCCAAAGGTCATTGAAGATCAAAGTGATTTTTATCTTTGTTTACCACTCTCTATAGCACTACGATGATGATGGTAATTAGAGAATGCATCTTCTTCTAGTAGATTAACAATACAATAGGAAGATGGATAAAAAAATAACACTTGTGGCAAATTTGTTTGAAAAATGAAAGCACAATACTGTAGGGAAGACACTATAATTTGTCTCACCTCTATAATTTGTTTAAAACAACTACGATGAGATGTAAATGCAAATGGTATGAGTAGAGATTATGTTGTCATAAAAAATCAACTCTCAGAAGTGATATCAATCTCATTTGTCATGGTGAATATAAAAAAAAGGAGGAGCAGTTATATCAATCCCATTCTTCTCCATTTCCCATATGTCCTAATGGATTTATCTCTCTCTAGAATGATTCTTTCTCTTGAAACAATAAATCCGATATGGGGGAGTGTGCAACAAGAAATCCAAGTGATGGGATCGTGTGCAACAAAAAATGTAGTGTGAGGAAACTGCATAGAGAAACCCTAACGTGATACCATGATGAGGAGCTTGAATACCCAAATATTCTACAGGCGTAGGGGTTTTTCTTAATATTAGGGTTTCTACTAGCCATACCAACCAATAATAAACAATTTTGACCAGCGATAGGGACAAAACAAATTTCGACTAGCGTGAGAGGTGTGTGTAGTATGAGGTCGACAGAGAATAGGAGGAGTCAAACCCTACATGATGAGAGAAACCCTAACCAAACTAAGTGTTCGGTTCATGTCAAGTTCAAAAAACCTTAAGCATCGATTTAGTCCACAGACTAACACATAAGAATCGATCAGAGAATCAACCAGAGCAGCTAACAAGAAGGAATATGGACATGCATGGAGTCAGGAAGCATTTTTTGTACGTGAGGAAGGAAGAAAACACTAAGAAATAAAATTATAGAGTTATCCCAACTCTGACACTATTTTCATGCCAGGTATTGGCAGATCTCGTAACTCCATTGTTGCAATTTGCATTAACATGAGAGGTTTATAAATACAATCAAAATGAATGTTGGTATTCCCCAATAGATAACTCTTCCTATCACCTACGACTCTTCATATTTATATTAATATTACAATAACACAATCCCAAAGATTACATGTCCAACACTTATGTACATCTTAAATTTAAAATTTAACTACAAAATCTTATTAATTAAACTAAACATAAAATAAAATAAATTGTTTTACTCAATTATTTTACAATGCAAATCCAAAGCTATAGAAGATGTAATGTTAGTCATCTTCTTTCCAAACTTATCGAAAAATTGGTAAATAAGTTTCAAATTTTTGAATTATCCTAAAATCAATTTTCTTAACATATTATCTCACATATACCATTACCATTAGTGTATTAAATTCCATGTACATTTCCGATCATGTAATCCCTTCAATTGAATCACAATAAAAGCTATTCACTTAACATATTGAGACTTTTAGACTTGGACGATATTTCCTCCAATCTCTCTCACTTGAGCACGTATTTAACTAGCATAACATTTACCACAATATCTACTAGAATATGTTCGCCTTCAAACAAATACTAACAATAAATGTAAAACTATTTTTTTTAGTTAACAATCATATGGAAAAGATCAATAGAGGATCTCAATTGATAGGGTGTTTAAGGTGTTTACATATCAAGTAAGATGTGGAAAACGATGGTTTTCCCACACTATTTTGTTTTTAAATATATTACAAATTTTCACATAAATACATCATTATCTAATTGTAGGTATTGGTTTGACCAATATAAATGGCAAAACAAACTATACAAATAAAAATTAAAAAATTACTACATTTATCATATTTACAATATCATTATATTTACAGGACAAAATCCCCTTTCTAATCTCTGTCATCATGGAATTTACAATAAAATCATGGGATTTACAATAAAAGAGAAAAAAAAAACACTTTCTAATCATTGTTTAAAAAAAGAGGAAATCCAACAATATTATAAAGATAATTTACTATGTTAACAAAGTATGATTGACCATGTCTAAGGTGAGGTATAGATCAACTAAGAAGGATGAGATTTGTCCTTTTCTATATCTTATTAGTCCTCATTGGAGGGACCAACACCATGTCTAAGGTGAGGTCTGGATCAACTAAGAAGGATGAGATTTGTCATTTTCTATATTTTATTAGTCCTCGTTTTAGTCCTTGTTGGAGGGACTATAGAAATAGCTCAGGCCTTGATTCACTATTAGTTTAGTTTGACTTTTAACAATTTGTATTGTTTACAAAGTTTTACATAATAGTTGGTATTTTTTTAATTAAATAATTAAATAAATATTTTTTATATGGATTTCTATTAGATATAAAGTTTTGAGTTTTATTGCAAATACGAGGGTAGGTTGACAATGAGGTTTTCGATTCTTTCAATGATTAAACATGAACATTAATGTGAGTGATTCAACAATCAAATCTTTCCATTTAATGCAAGGTTGACATCGCCTGACGATAAGGGTTTTGGGTATTAAATTTTAAGGCAACTGCACTCTATCTTCTACAATATACATAGTATCTCAAACCTACACTTTGAGTCTGAATCTACATAATGTATACATAGTTCTGAAAGTGTAATGTCCATCGTTCGCTTGGTTTCGACTTCTTCTACTCTTGTTCTCATGTTATAAATATAATCTTGTAAATTGTTCTTGGAAATATAATGCTTCCTCTTGGCCCCTTCATCATCCCATACGAATCTTTGCATCAGATACCATTTTCTCTAACTCATCTTTTCTTAAGAGACCACCATATTTTGTAATTATAATGTGATTACTTAACTGGCTTCCCTTGTCTAGGGATGACACCTTGAGAATTCCATCCACGTCCACTTCTAACACCACTTTAATCTCTAGAAATCCACACTGAGCTGCCAAAATTACACACAAGGTAAATTGACCTAGAAAATTGTTGTCTTTGGTAAAAGATCTCTCACCTTCATAAACTCGAAAACAAAAATTTAACTGATTTTTAAAGCTGTAGTTAAATCTTCCTCCCATTCAATGGGAATGGGAGTATTTGTGGGTATGACTACAGACATAACACTGTTTTAGTTTCAATTCCAAGACTCAAAGGTGTCACATCTAGAAGAACTAAGTGGATGCCTTCATTGCTCAAGGTTGCCACCTGAACTGCAACACTGTATATGAAAACTTCGTTGGGATTTATACTTTTGTAGAGTTTCTTTCCATCGAATAATTGTTGGAGGATTTCTTGCACCTTTGGAATGCGGGTGGAGCCTCTTACCAATACAATTTTGTCAATTTGTATCTTTGATCATCTTGGCATCTTCCACACATTGCTTCATGATTTGTGTTAGCACTCTATAAATCTATTTGGATGATAAACAAACGACAGAGGTAACTATTTCAACCAACTTTGAGATCTGAATCTAGCCTTTCAGACCTAGAGAGGGCTCTCTCAGGAGACTCTATCTCCGCGCGGGATATGGATTTAAATATGTGGCTAGATTTAACACCTTTGAAATAGTGGGTTCTGGTTATATTGGTGCAAGAGAGTAAGACTTTGGGCTAAAGAGTCGATTTGAGAAAATGACATAAACAAATGACTCGGTGAATGAACTTGAGAGGATAAAGGATAAGAAAGAAAAAGTCTTCAATGCAAAATCTTAATGTGTGGCAAGGAGAAAACACAGAAAGTAACTCAGAGCATCGTTGTGGATGAATTCAGAGTTAACTTTAGAAGAAAAACGTTTTGTCTAAATGGCGTGAACAAGGGGTGTTGCGCAGCGAATCCACAGGTTCGAAATTTCATTATGATTTAGACAGAAAAATATATGAATAAAGAAAACATGAAGTGAATGTGCAAATAAAGGGAAACAATACATCCAACTACTACAATTAGAATATTTTCATCAAAGCTACAAGACTTTTTCATTAAGTTTCGATCAGACTCAAATTACATACAATAGTTATTGTCTATACTAATTTTTTCAACCAACCTTATTTACATGAAAATGATTCCCATATATAGAAATATAATGTCACCCTTGGCTGCTAGGGTCGAACTACTCCCTCCTAGAATCATGGATCCATTTTCTTTGAAAGAGAACAATAGCTTCAACAGATTCACTAAAAATAGAAAACTCGACTTTGCCAAATCATAATCATAACCGAAATATTCTTTATAATCATTGATCATGTTCAAAATTCGACCATATGGTTGTGATGAGTTGTCCTATGCACTTATGGGCACTCTGTCCCCCTTGCACAACAAGTTTGCTACGCAACAGTAGCCTACAACAAAAAACATAGCGGATTGCGCAACAAACTAGAAAAATAGGCGTTAAAGATGACATCATATCTCACTAATAAAAACCTATTTTCCGAAACTAAGAGAGGTGTTTGTATTTAAGCTTGTTATAAATAAAAATCTCTCTCGGTTTCTTGAAATTCATCTCTAATTGGCCAGAATACATGTCGCCAAAACATGTCTCGGACATGAAATCATGAAAACTAAAAAATAGGGCTTAAATATTCCTTCGAATCTCCCAATACGTGACACATTTTGAAAATATGAGAGGTTTTTATTATTTGGTTTGTCCTCGACAAACAAATCTCATCGAGTTTCAAAATTCCTCTCCGGTTAGTCAGAAATTGATCTTGAAGTTGACCACTAAACCAGTCATTTGCACAGTGCGACTCGTAGCATGTGCACAGGAAAATCCACTACGTGACAAAATCCATTGCGCAACGAAATCCATGCGCGATGAAATCCGTTGTTCTATGAAACCATTTGCGTGAAAACATCCTATGCATGAAAACAACCCATACATGATAGCCCCTGCGCGATGAAATCCACTGCTCGACGACATCCAGTGCACGACGAAATCCACTGCACAACAAAATCCTTTACGCAGTGAAGTTCTCTGCACAACGCGTAGAAACTTTTGCAGCGATAGTTGCAAATTAAAATAGAAATAATAAATGATAAGATTCCTTTTGAAACTGACCCTTGGAGATGTTAGATGATGCCAGGAATAAAAAAAATATGTGTGCTAACATGGAATGACTTTGCAAATTGTTGACAAACCTCTAACCTTAGCCATGAAAATCATGGTGCTAACAGCTGGCTCCAACGGGGATTCTATCCTCCCTGTGAGGTAAAAAATAACATTAGACCATGTGCCTATCCATTGGGATACTCCCAAACTCAACTTTCCAACTATAACTTGTAACCTACATCCGTTGAAAACCCAAAGATGTATATGCTCCAAACTGAAATCTAAAACTAAGCTGAAAATGAAAACTGCAGATTGCTAAAATAAATTCTCATAGTACCGAGATTATTCGAACTCCTACCTACCCTAACTGCTGAAAAAGATTCCAATACAGTGAAATCAAAATGCCAATGCAACCATGCAAGCACTTTATCCACTTTTTGCTTTCTTTTCACATGCTTGCTCCAAAGCCTGTTCACTGATAAGTCATTCAAAAATTTATCTATAAATTCAAATCTCAAAAAAATTAAAAACATTGGGATTGTTTACTGCCTCCAACAAAACAACAAATGGATCCTTCAGGACATACATAAAACAACAATCATGTTTAACCCCTTCCAATGCATCCTTGTTTTCATGTAACTCAACTTGTTGATCACCACAAAGAGGATGAAAAATCTGTTGAGATTGCTGGAAGTAACAATCCTTTGATTCAGAAGACAGTGTTGGCTGAAATGAAACCCCTGGTGGAAAAAAATCCATATCTAACACTAACGTTGATTGACCATCATATTTATTTCCAAGCTGATAGTTGATCACAAGTTGTTAATCTAAACTGAAATACCCTTCCATGTAATCAACAATAGGGTCATTAAAGGTATGAGAAGTTTGTTGGTCCTCTTCACTAATAACAATTTTATGATGTAGAACAACGTCACTGTGAATGCAGTAAGACTCTGATGCTTCCTCTGTTATCTCATGATTTGATTTCAACAATTCAAAGGAAGAAAAACATAATGGAAGATAACTTTCATTTCAAGTCCACTTCTTTCTTCATATTCAACATCGTGCCTAGAGGATTTTTTATTTGAAACCTTACAAACATTTTTGTTCAGCAATTTGAAAGAGGCAAAACACAATGTCAAGGTTCTTTCACCTGATTCAAAACCTTCTTCATTTTCTTCACTACTGTCATATGCACATTTTTCAATTTCTTTGGATTGTTGAACACACTCATTTTCAGATTCATCTTCGACCAATGGCTGCAATTTTTAACTGATAAAACCTTCCATATAACAAGCAACGGGGTCATTAAACACATGAGAATATTTCTGCATTTTATTGTCAATTTGTTTCCATAAATCAATGTGATTTTATATCAGCACACATTTCTGTGCCTCAGTGATGTTCTTTAAATTTTATTTCAACAATTTAAATGAAGCAAATCATAAAGGTAAAGAATTTCCTTCAGTTGATTTGGTACTTTCTTCATATTCTTCTTTGTAACTGTGATATGTAGGTTGATTGCTCTCATTACACTGCTTAAAAGGAACATTTTCTGATAGAGAACATGCATCAAGTTGTTCTAGGAAGTCAACATCATAACCATCATCATATTCATCATATATAGGAAAATAAAAAACATCTGCAATGTCATCTAACAAGAAAATGCTTAGGACATCAATATGCTCTTCAACAAGCTAGTTTCCAAATTCATTTTCTTGACTGTCTAAAATGAATACATAAAACAATCAACCCCGTGCTTATGATGAGATGGATCAAAAACTGAAATAACACCTTCTTTTTCAATAAGTGGAATATAATCCTTTGCAAAATCATTAACATTTAATGCTTCAAGAGAACATATGATATTATTAACCCTCTTCTCAAGATTCAAATCAACTGTTTTTTGTTCGTATTCACTGTCATGTTCTTTAGCATCCAACTCCTCATTTCGAATATGTTAACATGCTTGAATATTGTCTTCAAATTCCTGAGCATTGTTGAACATCTTCTGCAAAGACATAGACTTCCTCTCCATCAAAAGAAAAGATAAGTCTAATTGAAAGGTTGTTACATAATGGAGCATGGAAGAAACTTCAGGAGGTTGGACTTCTTTAGGCAGTTTATAATAAAGACTAGAAAACCTCCTACTGAAATTTGAGGTGGTTTCATCTTTCATTCTTCTCATGGCATAAAAATATGAAAGGAGTAGATCCCATGAATTTCTCTCACCCCAAAATCTAAGGAAATCTTCCCTCAATTCATCCCACAAGCTAATCGACTGAGGATGCAAATTTTTGAACCATGCTTTGGCATCTCCTTGTAAGGACTGAGAAAAGCCCTCATAGACACATCATCATGTTCAATATAAAAAAGTTCTATAAAATGCTCAAAGACCTGAATATGTTTTTCGGCTGAATGTCCATCAAGATCTCCATCGAATCTAGGAAGGTACTTATAATGTTTCAGAGGAAGGTCATGAAGGATGGAAGGGAGTTTAAGAGGATTGTATCTTTCTTGAATCTTGGAGGGTGTAGGATTAAGAACAGAAGGTGCAAGCTCAACTTTAGTTTCATTAAGAATAAAAGGATGATCATGAACATCATATGGTTCATAGGAAGGAGCTTGGTAAATATCATTTATACAAGAAGGAGGTATACCTACAGTTTTCAATGAAGGATATACAAGGGTAGATCTATGGGCTTTATTTGAATGCAGTAGGTGAAGAAATATTCTTTTGAAAAACTCAGGAAAGGACAAGAAGATATTGATAAAAAATAAAAGTACTTCTTGGACTAAACTTAAGCTCGAGTGCCTAATTTTTCCATATTTCCCTTCCATATCTCTGTCAACAAGTCTCATTTTCCAGTGGAGTCTTTGAATCACAATTGAAGCTTTATTGGTGTCACCATGAAAACTTTAGCTCTGGATTCTTCTTCTAGTGGAATCACCTTCGACTGATTTTCTAATGTATGGAGTTGCTAGAGCAGAAATACAACCAATATGTGCCTAAGTGTCTACTGCTCTCAGACCTTAGAACTCAACCATGTTGTTCTTTCCTACGGAAAATTTTCAGTTTTGTCCTCGACAATGGCGCCAAAATGTTAGCACTCTGTAATTCTTTTTGGCTGAGAAACAAATGACAGAGTTAACTGTTTCAACCAACTTTGAGATCCGAAACTAGCCTTTCGGACCTGGAGAGGGCTCTCTCAGGAGACTCTATCTCCACGCAGGATATGGATTTAAAGTTGTGGCTAGATTTAACACCTTTGAAATAGTGGGTTCTGGTTATATTGTTGCAAGAGAGTAAGACTTTGGGATATGGAGTCGATTCAATAAAACGACATAAAGAAATGAATTGGTGACTAAACTTGAGAGGATAAAGGCTAAGCAAGCAACAGTCATCAGTGAAAAATCATAATGTGTGGTGAGGAGAAAACACAAGAAGTAACTCAGAGCACCGTTGTGGATGAATTCAAAGTTAACTTTAGAAGAAAAACATTTTTTCTAAATGGCACGAACAAGGGGCGCTATGAAGCAAATCCACAGGCTCGAAATTTCATTTCGATTTAGACAGAAAAAATATATGAATAAATAAAACATGAAGTGCGTACGCAAAGAAAGGGAAACAATACATCCAACTGCTACAATTATAATCTTTTCATCAAAGCTACAAGACTTTTGCATTAATTTTTGATCAGACTCAAATTACATACAATAGTTATTGTCTATACTATTTTTTCCAACCAACCATGTTTACATGAAAATGATCCCCATATATAGAAAACTAATGGCACCATTGGCTGCTAGGGTCGAACTACTCCCTCCTACAATCATGGATCCATTTTCTTTGAAAGACAACCATAAATTCAACGGATTCACTAAAAATAGAAAACTCGACTTTTCCAAATCATAATCGTAACCGAAATATCCTTTACAATAATTGATCATGATCAATTCGACCATATGGTTGCGATGAGCCGTCTTGTGCATTGATGGGTACTCTGTTACCCTTGCACAACAAGTCTTCTACGCAACAATAAACTATAGCAAAAAACGTAGTGAATTGCGCAACAAACTAAGAAAATAGGCGTTAAGGATGACATCATATCTCACTAATAAAAATCTATTTTCCGAAACTGAGAGAGGTTTTTGTAGTTAACCTCGTTATAAATAAAAAAATCTCTCGGTTTCTTAAAATTCATCTCCAGACGACCGAAATAAGTGTCGCAAAAACATGTATCGGTGTTAGGGTCCTAACCCACACATAGGTAGAAAAATATATTCAGATGTAATAAAGGTCAATATTAATAAGGCCTTGCAATAAAATAGAATAAGTCGAATGTAAGAAGACCTAATAGAAGCTTTCACTTCTAGAAGGATATTCCTCTAGATGCTTCTTTTGATAGAAATATTTAGTATAAATAGGAGTCGAGGGTATGATAACCTTAGCTTGGATATTATTGTAATAGAGCTCTGCTCGACTAGAGGTTGTTCCCTCGAAGAGGCCCGTGAACATTGCTCTCAGAATCAAAGTGCTATTTCTGTTTTTATTCTGATATCATTTCATTGTTATTGTGGTGATTGTTCTGGTTATATTGTTGTTATTCTGTCATTTCTATCATTTTATTTATGTTCTGCATACTTTTTAAATCTGGTATATTACAAGTGGTATCATAGCACTTTACTCAGCAAAAATTGTGGGTAATTTTTTTTCCAGGGTAGAGACGTATTCCAACGCATTTCAGCCACAAAGATCTGTCGTTATGCACATAAACCCATGGTTGAGGGATTCATACACGTAGGAAATAAAAGTGGTACTTAAGCACACATCTGTTTTCCACCCTTGTAACCCATGTTGGTACCCTTTTGAGTGGTAGCGCATTAGACAACACATGTGTACGGATCAGTCTAGATTACCTGAATCCCTCTTTAGATAAACTGATCGACTGCCTAACTGTTATAGTGCCACCGAGAACATAACTTGGGAATATACTCTCTAGTACCTGGGTATTCAGGTATTACGGATAAGGGCACGGTCTAGCCTCCTTAGTTAGTGCCCTGAGATATTGGGTCGAGTACTATTGTTGGACCCCGCACGTATATTAGAGAGCTATATCACAGGGAAAACCATTGTCTGTAGAACCCTTGAATACCTAACCCTTGGGAACATAAACATAAATAAATTAAAACATACAAGATCTATTGTCGTGCAACTTTGTTCGGGTTGCCAAAGAACTACACATTTCTTCCTGGTTAAGCATTTGGGCATTTCATCACTGCATTATTCTTCAGATCGGAGTATAACTCTTCAGGTGTAAAAACAAAAAGTCTAGAATTTTTTTCACCATTATTTGAGACCTATTCCATTGGATTCATCTCTTCGCCCTTATCACATTCATACATATCATTTTTCGGAAAAAAATTTGATCCCACCCGCCCCTTTTCAGTTCCCTCGTCCTCATGGCCCATACCCATAGCCAAGACTTGGAAGCTCACTTCAATACCTTTCAATCTAGTCTCGCCGAGACCCAACAAGAAGTGAAACAACTCAGTGCCAATGTTGCCTCCATCAATACAACCATGCAATCCTCAATGGAGGAAATCAAACAAGACCTGACCACCCAGCTTGAATTTGTCTTTTCGAAACTCTGCACCAAGCTGCATATCCCTACAAATAACCCTTCCTCTAGATCACCTCCACATACTGAAGCTGAACATTCCTCTCATTACCATAACTTTCAGCACCATCACTTTCAATGTGACCTACACCTTCTGCATGTGGATGTGACCAAATTTCATGGCTCGGACCCCACCAGTTGGGTAACCCAAATGGAAGATTATTTCTCTTTATACGACATTACAGATGACTTGGCCAAACTACGATATGGTGTTCTCCATCTAGATCAAGAACGTTGTCAATGAAGAAAAACTTCCCGTCAAGGGTATATTGTTTGGACACACTTTGTGGCAGAGATATATGAACGCTTTGACATTGACACCAACCACTTGAGCCATTTTACAAAGTTGAAACAATCAGGAACAGTGGAAGACTTTATATCTTCCTGTGAGTGCCTAGCTTTTCAGACAGAGGGCATGTTTGATGCCTTTTCCCAAGAGTTTTTTATCAGTGGCCTCAAGGATGAGATTCAGGCCCATGTCCTCATGGCTCGACCTCAGATTTGGGTGGAGGCTACTAAAAGAGCTAAATAAGAACAACAAGTTGTATCTTCTCAAAATTGGAAACCCTCCTTTATCCCTCTCACTAAACTAGTAAATCCCACTACTCCCTCCACTCCACTAAAGCTCCAAAAATTGACCAGGGATGAAATGGCTGAATGCCAACTCAAAGGCCTTTGTTATAATTGTGATGACAAATATTTCCCGGGCCACAAGTGTAAGGAACAAAATATTTTTATGGCCATCTCTGAGGATATTTTGGAAGAGGATGTTGAAACTCCTCTTGTGTCTGATTCACTTGAAACCCCTGACATAACCCCTCCCTCAGATCCTCTCAAAGTAGAACCGGTCATTTCCATCAATTCTCTCACTGGATTCTTCTCTCCCCAAACCCTCAAGCTAATCGGTTACATCAAGCATCAGAAGGTCATCATTATGGTTGATAGTGGAAGCACCCATAATTTTATTCATCGCCGCATTGTCTAAGAAACTCATTTCTACATCCATGTTGTTAATAATTTCCAAATCATGATTGCCAATGGTGGCTCCATGAAATGTGGAGGGTGTTGTGAAAATCTGCGTCTCCAAATTGGTGACTACCACCTGAAATATCATATGTTTGATATCGACATGGGTGGTTGTGGCATTGTGTTGGGTACATAATCGCTAAGGACTTTGGGTCCCATTCTCATGGATTTTAAGGAATTAACCATGCGATTCGACTAGGAGGGCCACCAATACAAGTTCCAAGGCACCACCACCAGTTCACCTGAGATCATTAGTTCCCATCGCATCGAAAAGCTTCTCAAAAAAGGTCATTCTGGTATTATTGCCCAACTCCATGCCATACAATAAATAGAGACACCATCGGTGCCACAAGACCTCCAAGCCATCCTTTATAAACATCAAGTGGTATTTTCCACTCCCCAGGGACTCCCTCCTTCCCATGGTGTTCATGATCATTCCATTCCCCTTGTACCCGGACGCCTTCCTCTCAATATTCGTCCATATCGTCACCCCTTTTCCTAAAAAAATGAAATTGATAAAATGGTCCAATAACTCCTTAATGCGGGCATTATCCACCCTAGTATGAGCCCCTACTCTTCTCCTGTGATCATGGTCCTGAAGAAACAAGGTTCTTAGAAAATGTTTCCTGACTTCCTTGCCCTCAACAAACTTATCATTAAAGAAACATTTCCCATTCTTGTCATTGATGACCTCTTGGATGAATTGAGTGGCACCCAATTATTTACTAAACTTGATCTTCATTCAGGCTACCACTAGATACGTATGAAAGAGGAAGACATTCCCAAGACTTCCTTTAGAACTCATGAGGGCCACTATGAGTTTTTGGTCATGTCGTTTGGCTTGTGTAATGCCCCCTCCACCTTCTAAATCCTCATGAATCATGTATTTTGTCCTTTTCTCTGTCCTTTTGTCTTAGTTTTATTTGATGATATCCTCATCTATAGAAAAACTTGGACAAACCATCTTGCTCATGTGGATCGAGTTCTCCATTTACTCTCTCAACACCAACTTTTCCTGAAACAGTCTAAATGTGATTTTGGTGCCTCAGAAGTAGAGTACTTGGGTCATCTGGTTGGAAAGGATGGTGTCAGGGTGGATCCTAAAAAGATTGAAGCTATGGAAGACTGGCCTCACCCAAAGACTCTCAAAAGCTTGCATGGATTTCTGGGCTTAACAGGTTATTATCGCAAGTTTGTTAAGAATTATGGAAAGATTACAACACCTCTCACTGCTCTCCTAAAAAAGAACTCTTTCACTTGGACTCTAGCCACTGCTCAATATTTTCAAACCTTGAATATGGCCATGTGCACCACTCCAGTCCTGGCCCTTCCTGATTTCACAAAGACCTTTGTCTTGGAATGTGATGCTTCAGGGAAAGGAATTGGTGTTGTCCTTATGCAAGAGGGTCGACCTTTGGCCTTTACCAACAAGCAACTATCTGAAATAAATATGGAAAAATCAATCTATAAAAAGGAAATGTTGGCTATTCTGCATGTCGTTGATCTGTGGTGCCCTTATCTATTGGAGCAATGCTTCCAAATTAAGACAAACCATCAAAGCCTCAAGTATTTTCTGGAACAACGTATTTCCTCCCTGGAGCAACAAAAATGGGTGACTAAGCTCTTTGGATATGATTATGAGATCATTTACAAGAAAGGAAAAGACAATGTGGTTATGAATGCACTTTCCTGAAAATATGAAGATGAAGGATCCTTTTTTTCTCTTTCCTTCATTGTACCAGATTGGGTCCAAGTCGTTCGCCAGGAATGGCTACAAGATCCCAAAAGTTTGCATCTGATCCAAAAATTGCAGTCCAATTCTCCATCTTCCCTAGGGTACTCTTGGATCCATGATGAGCTTCGATACAAAGTCCATTTGTATTTAAGTAAACAATCAAAGCTTAAATCTACAGTACTTTCTAAGCTTCATGCTACATCCACAGCGAGGCACTCCTGGTTCACCAAAACCTATGACAGGGTCAAACATTCTTTTTTCTGGGATGGTATGAAATAAGAAATTCATAATTTTGTTGTTGAATGTGATGTGTGTCAACACAACAAGGTAGAAACAGTCAAATCTTCGGGCACACTACAACTGCTTCTGATTCCACCTGCTATTTGGAGGGATATATCTATGGATTTTATTACAGGCTTACCCAAATCGGGAAATAAATCAGTCATCATGGTGGTTGTTGATCACCTTTCAAAGTATGCCCATTTCTATGCTCTTCAACACCTATTTACAGCATCCACGGTGGCTCAAATTTTCATGGATCAGGTCTTCAAGCTTCATGGCATGCCGCACTCTATTGTTTTTTATTGCGACCCAAATTTCACAAACAATTTTTGGCAAGAACTGTTCAAGCTACAAGGAACACAATTGCACCTCAACACAACTTATCATCCCCAGACTGATGGTCAAATGGAAGTTGCCAACAACTGTTTGGAAACATATTTGAGGTGTTTTGCCTCAGAAAAGAAAAATTAGTGGGCTCAATGGTTACCCCTATCTAAATGGTGGTACAACACTTCATACCATATAGCTACACGCATGACTCCTTTTGAAGAGTTATATGGACAAAATCCACCTTCAGTTATCTCATACTTACCTGGTGTATTTAAGGTCCAGGCGGTTGACCAAACACTTACAGTTCAAGAGGCTATTCTCCATACCCTCAAAGAGAATTTTGTCATGGAACATAATTGCATGAAGAAACAAGCAGATCAAGTTCACTCTGAACGTCAATTTGCAGAAGGGGATCAGGTGTTTCTTCGACTGCATCCTTACAAGCAAAATTCCCTCAAGGCTGAGCATTGTCAGAATCTAGCGCCCAAATTTTATGGTCCTTATACCGTTCTCAAGCATGTGGGAGAGGTGGCCTATCAGTTATCTTTGCTACAAGTAGAAGAAGGATCCATTTGGCTACAACCAAAAGAATTTTTGGACTAGCGTGAGCATCGCATACATCAGAGAACCATCAAGGAAGTGTTATTCCAGTGGAAAGATACAACTCTAGCATATGCCACTTGGGAACCAACTACCCTTCTGCAACAATTTCCACATCTCAAGCCTTGAGGACAAGGTTGTTTTTAAGGGGGCGGACATGTTAGGGTCCTAACCCGCACATAGGTAGAACAATATATTTGTATGTAATAAAGATCAATATTAATAAGGCCTTGCAACAAAATAGAATAAGTCGAATGTAAGAAGACCTAATAGAATCTTCCGCTTCTAGAAGGATCTTCCTCTAGATGCTTCTTTTGATAGACATATTTAGTATAAATAGGATTTGAGGGTATGGGAAGCCTAGCTTGGGTATTATTGTAATATATATTTTCTTGACTGGAGGTTTCCCCCTCAAAGAGGCCCGTGAACATTTCTCTCAGAATCAAAGTGTTATTTTTGTTGTTATTCTGATATCATTTTAGTGTTATTGTGGTGATTGTTCTGGTTATATTGTTGTTATTCTTCCATTTCTATCATTTTATTTATTTTTTGCATACTTTTTATATATGGTATATTACACATTCAATTATGGGATCAAGTGTCAGAGTGATCTTAATATCACCTGATAAAGAAGCTACCCTTTTGTCATACAAACTTGAGTTCAATTGCACTAACAACATAGCTGAGTATGAAGCCCTAGTTTTTGGTTTGAACCTCACCATCGATATGAACATCAATTCATTATGCATAAGAGGGGATTCAGATTTTATTGTCTCATAGGTTAACATGATTTTTTCCACCAAAAACCCAAGGTTGAAACAATACATGGATTCTATTTGGGATTCCATAAAGAAATTTGATGACTTTTCAATTGAAGCTATCCCCAGAGAAGAAAATAATCTAGCAGGCAACCTTGTGGTTTTTTCTTCCACTTTACAACATTTCAAGGAGATAGGTCTCTACAAGGTAGAAGTAAACTTCAGTCCTTCATTACCTAACAATATGGAACATTGGAAATTTTTTGATAGTGAGGACCAAATCTCTCATTTCCTTCAAAATGAGGGTGAATTCTCTGAAACTCGGAGAAACCTTTTGGCTAAGGGAGAAAATATAGAGATTAAGGATATACCTAATGGACCCTTACCCAAAGGCATTGTTCCCCTGGAGAGAATTTTTTATCAAAATTATATGTACAAAGGGAAAGAATCAAGAAATATCAAAGATGAGGTCATCAAGTTCCATATTGGCACTCAGGAATCCCCAAAAATGGTCAATTTTGGGAAGGGGACAACTCTTGATGAGAGGGAAAGGTTGATTGATCTCATCAAAGAGTTTAAGGATTTTTTTCCTTGGTCATATGAATATCTGAAGGATTACCAAGAAGACATTATACAACATGTTATTCCTATTAAGGAAGGAATGAAACCCTTCAGGAAGAAGCTCAAACAAATGAATCCGAAATTCACACAAGTACAAAAGGAGTTGCAAAAGATGGTTGAGGCGAGGATAATCGAAACCATTAGGTACTCATCTTGGATATCTAATCCTGTCATTTTCCGAAAAAAAACTAGAGATATTAGGATATGTGTTGACTTCAGAAACTTGAATCATGTCTCACTTAAAGACAATTATCATTTCCCAAACATGGATTACCTTTTGCAAAGGGTTATCGGAGCAGGAATGATGTTCATGCTTGAAAAAGTTTTAGGATATAACTAGGTTCTTGTAAAGGAGTATGACCAACTTAAAACCTCCTTCACTACCCCTTAGGGAACTTACAAGTATTTAAGAATTCCTTTTGGATTTACTAACGTAGGATCTACTTTCCAACATGCCATGGATTATGCTTTAAGGGATCTAATAAGGAAACTCATAGAGATTTACCAAGATGACCCAATTTTTATCTCCAAGAAAAGAGATCTACATATCCAAGACTTAAGGATTATTTTTCAAAGGTTCAAAGAATATGGAATTTCTCTTAATCCAAAGAAATAATTTTTTGGTGTGGATAAAGGTAAGTTATTAGGACATATCATTTCCAAAGACAACATATCAATAGATCCTTCCATAATTGAATCCATCAAGAAAATACATCTCCCTAAAGACAAGGAATCCTTGCAATCTTTCTTCAAATAGATCAACTTCATAAGGAGGTTAATTACAACCTATGTTGAGATAGTGAAACCCCTTAATTTCTTGTTGAAAAAGGATGCCCATTTTGAAGGGAATGATGAGAGGAAGAAGGATTTCCAACATATCAAAGAGGAAATAACCATCATGTCAGTCTTAGTCAGTCCATATTTTTCTAAGGATTTGATCATCTTCTCTTTCACCTTAGAATACACCATTGCAGGAGTTATTCTAAAAAAGAATTATCAAGGAGATGAGAAACTAATATTTCTCATGAGAAAAAACCTTAGAGACTCAAAGATAAATTACACCATTACGGGAAAAAAAGACTACGCTATTTTCAAGTCCCTCGATCATTTTAGGACCCATGTAGGGTATATAAATATTAAAGATTTCATCCTATACCTTGTCCTAAAGGATGTCTTATCACAACAAGATTGTCTTGGATCAAGGGGAAAATGGGTTTCTTAAATACAAGAGTATGACTTGGAGATAAAACCATCCAAGATAATCAAAGGCCAAGAATTAGCTAATATGTTGACTGAAATAAATAAGGATTCTATCAAAGTGAGAGAGAGAGAGAACGGATCAATGTTGTCATAAGTGAAATTGAGGATGATGAAGGGTATTCAAACATCATTTACTATTTGAATAATCTTACTTGGCCTAATAATCTTGTATTTCATAAGAGAAGAGAATTAAGGCTCAAAGCCATGAAGTATTTCCTGACGCAGTATGGTCTCGGATGGAGGAACCCCAATGGGGTAATCCTCAGGTGTGTAAATATAGAAGAAGCAAACAAGATAGTTGTGAAATTTCATTCAGGATATTGTGGAGGACATTTGCGGCCCGCACTACTACCCATAAAATTTTGAGGGAATGATATTATTGGCCTACTATTTTATTTGACGCACATCACTACATCATATATTGTTAGCCTTACCAATTATTTGTTGGAAAGAAACACCTACTTGACCTCCCTCTTAAACTAGTTATTGTGGCGGCACCCTTACCACAATGGGGATTGGATTTCATTGGTGTGTTCAATGAAAAATCTATTAATGGTTACCTATGGGTTTTGACTTCCATGGACTATTTCACCCAATGGGTGGAAGCCATGCCAACAAAGAAATAAGCAGAGGAGGTGGTAATGAAATTCCTTGAAGAGAAGATTGGTAGTTTTGGGGAAGGCATCCCAAAAACTATTAATACTTCTATAAGGAAAACCCCTTTTGAATTAGTTTATAGGTTGTAAGAACGTATACCTATGAACCTCCAAATTCCAGCCTTTCAATTAGCCCAACACTTCACCACAGATAAGGAAGCATTGGAAGGATGAGTTGATAAACTCATGCAGTTGGAGGAAAATCTAAGAACAAATTTTGATCAAATAGACAAGAACGAAGATAAAATAAATGGAATATTTGATCGCAAATACAATCTAAGAGACTTCAATATGAGGGATTCGATCCTAATGTGGGGCAAAAGAAGAGAAAAACCTAGAATGCATCAAATTTTTGATAGTACGTGGTTGGGACCTTACATGATAGAGTAAATTTTTGGGTTAGACTATTTATATTTGTCCACAATAGAAGGGAGGAAGGTGTCATTACTGGTCAATGGATCCCTCCTCAAACATTACTTCCTAGATGGTACTTGACTTCTTTAGGGCTCAAGCACCAGGTAAGTAGGCAGTTCATCTTTCTTTCTTGCATTTGCATATTGATTGCTCATGACAGTTTAGCTACATTTAATTTTTATCTAATTACATTTTTTCTTTGATTTACATGCTTCTCGTTTATCTTATTATATGAAAATTGCAAAATTTTATTTTCTAGATTAGTTTTCAATTTTGAGATTTTGATTTTTGATATATATGGACAAAGGGTGAGTGAAACACCTTAGATTTTACATTTTTATGTTTTAGTGTAGGCACATGTATGAAAAAGAGATGTTGAGGTTCTCATGCACTCTACGACGAGTACATGTCCCTGAGTAGGATCCAGATGTTATCCCCAATTTCTAGGGATAACTAAGGAGATGTGTTGTTGGGAAAAACACCCTACGGACTAGCAAATTAGGGTCAAACTTTGCATGTAGATTTGACCGAATAGAAACTACTTTTTTACCTACATCCCAAGATTTAAATCCCTTTTTCTTAGTAAATTCATGGAAAAGGACCACCTACCTTATTACCGGCGTTCGATGTCGATCCTTCGTTGTGCTTGACTACTTGTTCGCAATGCTCCTTCCAAAGATGACCTGCACTCAAGACAAACAACAACTATGCATGCCTGCTACTTCTATACTCAAGGGTTAGAAATCAAACATAAACTAATCAAACCATGGACAATTCATGAATTGCAACGGGAAAAGAATTATCTTTATTACTTAAAGTGAATCAACTTACAAAAGCTGAGACCGACCACCACTCCTTGAACCTGATCCTGGGCTCCTCTTCTTCTGTCCTTCAACTGCTTTGCGTTAAATATCCTTTGGCATGAGGAAAGGCTAAAGGGTTGGGACAATGGAATACGTAAATGGGCAGAGTTTCTTTTCTATATTTTTTCCTCTTCCAAATGGTACCCCTATCCCTTATTTTATAGGCTAGAAGGAGCTAGGATTTTGGACGAACCCTCGGCCATGCATGGCCGGGAGTTTCAGTTAACTCACCCATAGCTTTTTGTTCCATCAGAAACTTTCCTTTTTTCGTGCTTTTGTAGGTACATGCGGGATGTTGTGAGTCAGCCAGCGTGTACACGCATGCAGTAATGGGTTAGGGAACATGGGCCTTTACACAAGAGGATTTTCAAAGAGTTGTTCAACAGAGTTTTGGCAAAGAAGGGATATGAGTTGGCCTGATTCCAGGTAAGCATGTGTGGTTCAATTTAGGGTTATAAAAGATGTCCCCTAATGTGTGAGGGTAGAAGAGCATCTGATGGCCGAAATACATTACTAATCTTTACTGATATGCCAAATGATTGAGCCCAAGGATCAGGAACCAGGAGGTGTCGTCTGCAAAATAACAAATGTCTTACCGAGGCGGGCATACCCATGCTCGGGATAAAATAGAACCATGGCCACCAATCAAGTACATTGTATATCCATGTCAAATAACTACAAATAATAGCCACGAATAATACACAACGAAGCTACATTTCGAAATCAGAAAGATATACATAGAGAGTATCCGTCTTCCAGAAGCTGATTCGGCCTGATGGCTGGACTTCAGAGCTCGAGCAACAACTTCAAAATATTCCAAAACTTGGGTAGGAGTGTAATATGAGTGTACGACTGCACTACCCAGAGGTCTTCGACGGCTCGTCAGTCATGGACTTGATAATCTTGATGATCAGACTGAAGGCTTCAGTGATTTCAAATAAGGACTTTATTGGACATTCAAGATGGTCGGGTATGCGGACAAGAGACATATTGCAGAGGGGCCGAATCAGGATTAGTGACAAACTTCCCTTGGAAAATAGCACGACAAGTGATGAGACTTAGGCAACATATATGTTAATCATAAGTCTATGAAGCATGAGGCAATGCAAACTCTCCATATGTTTGGAAGAATAACCAAACGGTGGAGGACACAACTCTATATAGCGAGAAAATCTTCCTAAGTTCGTACTACATCCCATAATCTGATGAAAAAACGGACAGATGTGCTTTATCCAAGGGCGACTCATTATGTTTCCAATAAAGAAAATACTTTTCCCATCCTCTTTTTGGGGTATATTTGATTTTTTTGTTCTGTTCGATAATTTTGGAAAAAGAATAAAGGAATATTACGTTACAATGGAGGAATGATTATTGAAAACATACAAGCTCAAGGCACAAGGACAAGATTGATGTTCTGGTAAAATGATACTCAAGGAAAATCCTCCAGCGGCCAAAGGTGTTAAGACACAGAAGCAAACTGTCACAAGGTTGGTGGATAAGGTATGCAAATGTGGTTTATAGAACACACAATGGTAACGTCCTTCGATGTAAGTTTAACGAGCCCAGAGAAGGTAATCTCGGTGGTTTTTCATATTTGGAGAGTCTGAAAAAGCATAAAAGGAGACTCCGCTAGGGTACCTTTTTCGACAATAGTCTAGTCGGTTCGAAAAAGGGGTAAACTAGCACCGATTAGACATCAATTCAAAACCATTTTAATGAGTGTGACAAGGACAATATCACTCGACCATTTTTTCACTTTTAAGGAGTCTGAAAAAAGCTTAACTATGGACTCCGTCAGGAATATTCTTCTGGACTAATTTAACGAGTGTGAAAGAATAAGGTCACTCGATGATCTTTTCAATTTTAGGGAGTCTGAAAAGAGCTTAACTATGGACTCTGTGGGGGTTTATTTTTCGTAAATTTAGTCCCTCAGGCCCGAAAAAGGGATCAAATTATACCTGAGAGTACTCTTCTAAAGAATGGGAATTCGATAGAGTATACCTTTGTTCGTACAGTTGACCATCCGGACCGAAAAAGGGTAAACTACCGCCAGACAGACGTGACTTCAAATTTCAATTTAACGAGCGTGAAAGGCTACAAGATCACTCAGAAATCTTTTCATTTTTAGAGGGTCTGAAAAGGGCTTAAAAGGAGACCCGTTTACTTTTTGGGAGTCCTGAGAGTGAGACAAAGAGTGAAGAAGAATCATCAAATAAAGCTCAAACTCATATTCAAGAAAGACTATAAGGACTCCCGAGCCTACAATGTTTTAGAGACGGCATGGACACCATAATGCAACCGGGACCTACCTAGGGCATCCATGTTCTGGTAAGATCTACCGCCAAGTTGCGACACTTCTAAAGCAGATATGATGTTTTCGTGTCACAACCTGATGGGATCGATCCTATAGCAGAGGAAAAAGACAACGAGATGCAAAAGTTGGGGTAATAACCTAACCTATATGCTCAAGTTGATTCTTGGAAAAACAATTATGGACCGTCAAAATTTTCACAAAACTCAAAAACGTGTCCCAATACTTGATCAAATCCCTCCCATATAACTCCTGAATCACTCTAAATGGTTTTTGGTATAAAGAAACTGATAAGGGAGGCCAAAAAAGTGACAAAAAGAGGCCAAAAAGTCTATAAATAAAAGTTGGTAGCTCATTATCACCATTGCTGATTTGGAAATTGACTCTGGAGCCAAAAGACCCCCTTTGCTAAAAAAGGTGATTCCGGGAGCTACAGTGGATGAAACGAACTTTCGCTTGGACCAAGTAAGTACAAACTCCCTTATCTAGCTATTCAATTCTTCAATTTTTCTTTTATGTTCATTTTTTGGGTGGGCGCTAACCTTAAAAAAGTCGACCCTATGTACAAGAAGGATGTCTCTGGACAGGCCGCGTGTACACTCGGGTAGAGTAAAAGTTTCCCGCATGTACACGCGACTATTGCCTCTGCAGTTCGCGTGGACCCCCCCCTTTGTAGAAAAAAGAATCAAAATGCAAGTGATGACCCTCCTGAGCTTTGTTGTGTTGGCAAGATGTATGTCCAATGGAGGGAAAGAGAACATGAAGCAGTGAGTGAGTTGGTTGTGGCAGATCCAAATGTCGTGGCTGTGTTGATGCAATGTGGTTTACTGAAGTTTTTTCTATGTCCATTTATGTGTGCACAACCAAGGCTACTGAATGCCTTGATCGACTACTGGAACCCTGATGCAGAGGCCTTTATGCTAGAGGGGAAATCACTGGTGCCCACCACCGAGGATATATATTTTTTGACTGGCCTCTCAAGGAGAGGGGAACCAGTCAACTTTAGGACTTTTCCTGCGGGACCAAGTAAGATCTCGGAACTGATAGCCGAGCACTATGAGGCTGGGACTGATTGTGCGAGATCCCAGGTACCTATCAGTAAGATCACTAACCTATCACTGCAGGCGATATTATTACTGATTGGGTAGATTACCGGTTCTGCAGCCTTGCATCAGGCTTCTCGCGCACAGATGAACTGTGTGATCCAGTGCTTGAATGCACAGATTTTTGACTGGAGTACTACATTACTGGAGTGCATGAAGAGGCAATTGAAAGATTGCTGACAGTGGACACAAAGGAATTTTAGGTTCGGGACGATCTTGTGTTCATTTTTCTTAGAGAGAGTTCTGAGCTTTAGCCCTCGGGAAGTAGTACGAGGACATCAAACCTCATTTCTTGCAGTATGTAGATGGGCAGTATTACTGCCGCAATAGGGTGGTGGAAGGACCAATGAGTCCTTCGATGATGCTTTCTTTGCATGGTTGTCACGGTAGATCCTTGTGATCGAGGACTACCCATATGCAGGGATAGACTTTTCTAGAGATCCTGAGATACTCGTGCCTCCTAGTGAGGAGCGAGGGGAGATGGGTAAGTCTCCACCTTTGTAGTTTTTTTGTTTTCATATGTAATTTTTTTGTCATTTTTGTGATATCTATCATTTTTTGTATACCAGTGTATTTGACGGGTAAATGTTTGTTTCATGCAGATGTGGGACACGTGCGACCTGCCAATTATACACAGAACAGGCGTCATCCTCGACCAGAAGCCGCAGCTGTCACCGCTGGAGGAGCAACAGTAGGAGGGAACCTCCCAGCCGAGGAGGCTGAGAGAGTCCTTAGATGAGTTGAGCGGAATTTCACTGCACTCACTCACACAGTCCCGATGGCAAAGATAGAGGACCTACCACCATCTATGCAACCTCATGTCTTGGGGGCACCTCAGACGTGGGTCCGATTGTTTAGGAATTTAGCCCATGCTGTGGACTATTATAACAGGGCCCATAGGCCCTGAATCTATTTAGACATTTTATGTGCCACAAGAACTTACTTGTATATATTTTTTGAGGGCATAAACCCTGTGACTCGTTTATTAGTCCCATTTTTTAGGCGCTTGCGTCCATCTATGTACTCTGGTTGTTTTACGATGTTATATATGGTTTTTTTTTATCTTTTGTGTCTTAAGGATCGCGTGTGAAAAAATGTATTTACATTCTTATGTCAACGTTCTTTCATATGTGTGCAAGATGCCAATCTAAAATTTGATTAGCTAGAGTATCTGTAATTTGGTATAATCTTCTAGGAACATGAAAATATGTAATATAATCAAAGTTTTGTTCTAAGAGACATACCCTAAGGAATCGTCGGTGTAAAGTTGGATCATGAACCTGATATACTCCGTTTAGCTGCGACACAACCAGTTGAGCGTCGAGATAGACCCGGAGATGAGAGATACCCAATGACAAGGCGTAATGAAGCAACTCAATAACTGCACTATACTCGGCGACATTATTTGTGGTGTCACCTAAGCATATACCTTCGGAAGATAACAATTGGCCCTGAGGTGTAAAGATTACCCAAGCTGCAGAGGCAAGCCTCTGTGTGTGTCGACTAGCACCGTCTACATACCCAACGAACACCTCGGAATCACTTGAAATCTGCCATATTGATGAAATATAACATCAATGGCACGTCCATAACACTTTAAAAGAAACTTAAAAAGCAATAGTACAAAGACTATACATATGTTACAGAAAGTTACCCACAGTCACCTGTCTATGAGTAATACTTCTTGAGGTAGAGCCCATTTCTAGGCTCTGCCAAAGCATTCCCTTCAAAATCAACCAAATGATAAGCGTCCTTTTTTAATACCTCTTTTATGATGAAGGGTCTGAACCACATGGGTTTAAACTTTCCTTCCCCCAGGGGGTCCTTGTCTTGGTCATAGACCAGGACAAGGTCGCCCTCAGAGAAAATTCGAGGACAAACGGAACTATCATATTGACACTTGACCTTATGTTTGTGAGCCTCGTTGGCCAGGGCTGCATCGCGACGCTTATCATTGAGCTGCTCAAGGTGTACTAACCGTTCTTCAAGCGGAGAAGTGTCTGGCAATAATTGTACTGCCAATTTTAGAGATGGGATCTGACATTCGATGGGCAAGACTGCCTCCAGTCCATAAACGAGTTGAAAAGGTGAGAAACCGGATGCAGTCTTAACAGATGTTCGGTAAGCCCATAATACCGAGTATAACATCAAATGCCAATTTGACTTGGTTGAGTTGATAGTTCGTTGTAGAATAGTCTTAAGAGTTTTGTTTATAGCTTCCACCTTCCCATTGGCTTGGGGGTAGTAAGGTGATGAATGCTCCTGCAGTAACCCAAGCTTTGATGTTAATTCAGTCATCATTTGGTTCTAAAAGTGACTTCCATGGTCAGTGACAATCTCTCTCGGGACACCGAACCTTGCTATGATCTGGTTGAATAAGAAGAGAGTTGCAACCTCTCCATCATCTTTAAACGTTGGCATATCTTTGACCCACTTAGTGAAGTAGTTGACAACTACGATGATATAGTGGTGCCCCCTTGCTAATGGGGAGTTGCATGTAGTGTAATCAATCCCCCACTTAGTGAAGGGACCAACTGTTATAGTTAGGTGGTTGTAGCAGAGGTGCGGTTGTGAGGGTGTGTTTTAATGCGTCGAAAGAGCGTTGAGTGGCTTCGTCCTAGAAAATAGGAACATCTTTCTTTAGTAAACGCATAAAGCCCTTGGTGATTTCGGCATAGTTGGCGATGAAGCGTCATAAGAAGTTCGCCTTGCCTTGTAGACTCTGAAGTTGTAGGATGGTGTGTGGGGGGAGGAAACTGGATTATTTCCTTCACCTTAAGAGGATCGACCATGATCCATGTTGTTGATATGATGAAACCTAACAAACGTCCTAACGTTACGCAGAAGCTGCACTTGTTTGGATTCAAGCGAATCCTAAAGTAGCGACAGCGTTCGAAGATTAGTCTAAGGTGTGTGGGATGATCCGTGTGCTTGCGAGAGCATGATGCTAAATCATCTAGATAGGCCTCAACTATATGGTTGAGGTCATGAAAAGAAAAAGACATGGCCTGCTGGAATGTGGCTCCAGCATTTTTAAGGCCAAAAGGCATCTTACGATATGTGAATGTACCCAATGGACAAATGAATGTCATTTTGTGTTGGTCTTCAGGTTTGAGTTGGTTTTGATTATATCCCGAAAAACCATCCATGAAAGAAAAGGCTTCAAAACCGGCACATTCATCAATGATCTAGTCAATGAATGGTGTTGGAAAATTATCTTTGGGACATGCCTTGTTCAAATCATGGAAATCAGTACATACACGAATTGTGCCTTGTTTTTTATTGACCGACACATGATTTGACACCCATTGAGTCAAATGGATAGGATAAATAAAACCTGCCTTTAGAAATTTCTCAACCTCAATCTTGATGGCTGATGCTTTCTTTGGATTGACTGGACGAAGTTTTTTTCGAACATGCTTGGCATTAGGATACGTTGTGATTCCATGTTCAACTATTTTTGGATTGATACCTGGCATTTCCTCATAATACCAGGCAAAAACGTCGCAATTTTTTTTGAAAAGATCCGTGTAAATTTGAATTTCTTCGGGGGAGCAATCTGCTCCGACAAAGACATTCTCCACGATGCCAGGGTTTCGGGAGATGTTGATGGGTATAGTTTCAACGATAGTCTCCATATTTCCCTCAGCATAAATTTCCTGCGTAGCTAAGAGGTTAATAGGACATGGTTGATCTCTCGTCATGGTAACGATGAATTCTCCTGCTTGGATTTGGCTTAAATCTGGGAAGAAAATATGATCTATGATGAATATCTTCCCAAGGTTTGTCTGCACTAGTCATTGCTTCGATTACTGCTTTGTCAGAAGGCAAGACTAAGTCTAACGAATCGACATTAGCGAGAGAACCCTGATCCCAAATAGGCTCTAGAAGTGGATCTAACTCTTGTGTAGGAGTCAGATCAGGGTTAACTGAAGCTTGCTGGACTAAAGAGTATGATACCTCAGCGGAAGACAAGGGCATGGACATGCCTGGGTGCCCTGTCTCATCCATCATGACTGATGGGGAAGGAAGAATCCAAGGATCCTCAAAGTAAGTCGTGCAGAACAACGAAACTTGAAAAATCTCAACCTTATGGTGATTAGATATAAATTTGATATCGTCGTGAGGAGGTGGGTAATCGAAGGTACCCATCAAGGATGGGCACAAATCAACTCCTATGTTAACGACACCTATTTGAGGATTATCAATCATCGGGACCGTGGATGCCCCCAAAGCTGGGTCAGGTCTGGAGAAAGACAGTTGATCGATGGTCACTATCCGACCCTCGTGTGGAAACAACAAGACTCGGAAAAATGTAGCAACCATAGCTTGCATAGCATAAGTCCAACTCCATCCTAACAAGAGGTTATAGTCGAGGGGAGAATCAACTACCTCTACTTCGACACACACAGTTTTCCCTCCTAACTGCACAGGGAAAGAAGGAACGATGCCATGTGGTTGGAACGAATGACCATCGAAAGCAGTGAGGAGAGTAGGTGATGGAGACAAAACGGGTTGGCCAACGACCTTCCAGCATGCTAACGACATAACGCATGTCGAGGCACCCTCGTCGACCACCGTGCAGAAGATATTTCGAGTAAAAGTTTTCGTGGGATGAGCCACTACTATCTGAAACGCTACGTGGTAAGGTAGACGAGGTTTTAAGTCGGTTGTATCTAACATGATGGTGCCCAGATTACAAGTCTTCGTAGATCCAAAAGAGGTTAACAAGGCTTTCCTCTAAGCAGGGCAGCTTTGGAGGACCTCCAAAGTAGACATCGCACAAGGGGTTTGTGATAAATCCTCCACCACAGAGTAATTCTGGGCGGCCCTTGTGTTTGGGTTCTGAGAAGCTTTTTTAAAGGTACCCTTTGGAATGTGTGTCATTGTTTCTCACAATGTCTTCTCAATCTGTAGAGGAAGAGATGGGAGATCAGCTTCTTTACCCTTCTCAAAAGTGCTTGGTTTACTATAGTCGTGCTCTCTAGTTGATATGAAAGCATCACCCCTAACCATATATACGTTCGCGGATGAGGGATTGTTTAGAGGCGGACAAGTTTCTTGGCTGCCCCCTTCTGTGCTTGTAGAGGCTTGAGTTAGATTTTTCCCATGTTGAAAGGGATTAGTCAACACTGCTTGTTGTTGCTGTGTGATGAACTTTTGGGCCTCTACAAGTTGAGGATAAAGATGGGTCGGGTGGTCTTCCGCACACAAGTTGCATGGATAACTCGCCTTCCGTTTTTCCGTGTTGTCCCCTCCAGAATTATCAGTGGGTTTTTTATCTCCCTTACCCTTCTTTCGTTGTTTTTTATTCCCTTCAGGATGCTGGGTGGCCTTTGGGTTAGTCGACTGCACGGTGTGTACTTCCGACATTTAGGTAGGGGGAGTAGCCAAAGAAGTAGTTTGGCTAGGCGTTGTGTGTTGTATGGATAATTGTTGCAACTGTTTTGTCAATTGCTTAGTGGGATTGGTTTGTGTTGAACCAACAATACCATCGGCATGTGGTCCAACTCTCTGTCTCGTTTTATCTAGTATCAAATGTGGCACATCTGGCAAGATGTTGTATAATAAACCAAACTGAGAATAGATGAGCTCAAACTATTGAGCCCTCATGATGGCATATTCCTTGGAGAAAACTCCAGATGTCACGACGTCTTTGGATAACTGTGGGACCAAAGACTTAAGGAACCATTCAAGCAGGAATGTTGGTGGGACTAGTACTTTGATTAAACTCTTCCTGCATCTCCACTCTCGGATATGATCAGAGATATGGCCCGCTGTTTTCTGTTTGAAATTGGCGAGCAACTCTGTGCCAGCGTCATATCTCACAGGTAACTGGAAATGGTTAAGGAAGGCCATCGCCAATTGACCAAAAGAAGAGTATCTTGAGCGATCGATCTCGATGTACCATTTCGTGGCACTCCCAATAAGAGTACGTTGAAACAATCACAAATGTACGGAGTCATCTTTCAATGAGTTAGATGAGCACCAAAGATGAAAGGTAGTCACATGATCACCTAGATCTTCATTAGGCTTGGCCTCAAACTTTTGAATGTCTAAAGGCAACTTCATCAGCATAGGAGGCCAACGTGGATCGTGACAAATAGGATCATTTAACAACCTTGTCAAATCTGGCAAGTGTAAAGTCGCCAGGAATGGAAGTTTGGGTTGCTGTTGATAACCTGAGAAAAAGGCTCCTGGAGTTTGACTGGCACCAGGTTGCCAAGAAAAGTTTGGCTGTTGGCTCGGATTCTGATAGAAACCATGGCCCTGACCAGCATAAGGATTTTGCATCTGTGGAGACATCATCGGCCGATTTCCCAAAATTGACATAGAGTCTTGGGCATGGATTGTATTCGAAGGACTTTGGGAAGGATTACCCCATGCCGATCCTGCAGGGAGAGGCATAGTAGTTTGCCTAGGGTTCCATTGATTGTGGAAAGAATTACCCCATAACAACATTCCGGAGGAGGGAACGGATCCTTGTCCTAAATTCCAAGGTCCTTCTATATGTGCCCCCTATTCAGGAATAATACCCTGCGCAACAGTAGATTTTCCAAAAATGGGGTTACCCCCAGTCGGGAAAGCGGCCGACGAGAAAGTGTTGTTACCAAACTTCCCGTTCCAAGAAAACGTTGTCGAGCCTACCAACATAATATGAGAAGGTGTTCCTTGACTCCCTGCTCCAAATAAACTAGTGTGTGTAGGTTTCCCGACGAACTACTGATGTGGACCACCAAGCGAAGGGGACGAAGGAGGGATATGACCTCCTGTGTAAGGAAAAGCATTAAAAGGGACAGGAGTGCCCCCAAGGTGACCTTGCAGAGGAGCGCTAGATCTCCCTGTCGCCAAACCCAAAGTCTATAAAGTGGAGTAGGTTAGTACAGGACTTGTACCCAAACTAGGCATACCGTATGAGAACGAAGGGCCTGTCGCACTGGGTGTGAAGGGGGTTGTGGCCACTGCCATAGACGGGTTCGGTCCACTTTGCGACGTAGTTATGGCCGAGACCATGGTGGCTCATATCGACAATGGTAGGTTATGATATGACTCTTTTGTGGTGGAAACTATGGTGGGATTGACAAATTCCCAGAAGGAGTAACATCATTTGTTTCCATTGCTGTGTGAGGCACTTTCTAGCATTTGTGAAATTGGATTGGTATAATAAACGATGCCAAGATATCAGTGGTTGGGGTTTCAACCGAGCCAAGAGCGGTTGTTTCAAGGTCCAAAATGGTTGATTCCTCTGGGAGTTGTTCTGGCACAAAGGTTTGTAACCCGATCGCTTCAAAAGACCCTTTTTGGTCTAGTTTTCGCCTTAATGGTGGCGGGGGTGGCTCCAGTGTAACCAGCGGTAGGCCAAGAAGCTTTCGTGACTATCAGAGATCGGGATCCTCCACTGTGTGAGAATATACAAGACACGCTAAGGTATTCTAAATGTTCAAAAGTAACACACACTAAAAAAATCCCCTAAGAGATAAGAAAAGCAATCACTAAACTATTTGGAAGAACAGTTACAACAACCAACACTAGAGAAACTTACCGGTGCAAGTGAAACTCGAACATGGAAGCACCCTCTGGGTATACTCTGCAAAGCATGGCCCGATGTATATCCTAGGTATCGCGGTACACCCCCACAATCACCTGTGTATGTCCCTAAAAAGATTGGCAACTAGGTTGCCAGCACATGAACAGTCACCAGGCGGGTACAGTCGAAAGTCGGGTAGACCACAATGAGCAGGGTATCGAGCCCGAAACCTGTCAAGGGTATCGAGAGAAAATGGTCCGGAAGACAACTGAGGACCTTGAATGGATTCGAGACCCATGAATCTCCATGGCAAATGAAAACGATGGAATCCCAAAAAAATCCCTCTATATGTGTTCTCCACTACGATTGGTCCGACTTTGGAGGGGCTATATCCGTTACCTTTCTGCACGCGACCTCATGTTTATCCCTTGTGTTAGAGGGGGGTCGCGGATAACTTCCACGAAACTGGACTTAGACACTCCCTATCTCAGACTCTAATGTTTGGTTTTGAATGGCCTTGAAGAGTTTCCTCTCCAACCTAATCCAAGGCCCTAGTCCTGAACTAGTTTGTGAACCCTACAAACATAAAAGTCTAGTAGATTTTAAAATTAATGTTTCTTTTATGGATTTATCTTATATCAAGGGATATGAGGGTGAAATTGATGATGTGTAAAAGATGAAAGAAAAAAAAAATGAATGAAAAATATGGAAACAAAAAACTTTTACGAAATGAAAAATTTCGACAACTTTTCACAAAGAAAGATTTTTTAATTTTTCTAAGATTTTGGACAGCAAACTCAAAGGAATTTCACTCAACTACGAGCTACTTATGATCTAAGTGAACTGCAAAAACTTACAAAATAAAAGACTTTTCCCTAGCTAATGATGCAGAAACACACTCTTCAACCAAAGAAGAAAATGAAAAGAGATTTTTTTATTATTTAAGTGCTAGTAAAGCAAGACAGGGAAAATACCGACAAGCAAAAAACCAAGAAAAACAATTCTGGATTAAAGCGCAGATCGCAAAGAATCAAATTAAAGAATCACACAATGGCAATTGAAAAAACAATGACTCTCACGCTTGTCTAAAAACCATAAAAAAAAAAAAAAATATATATATATATATATATATATATATATATTTCTGTCAACTATTAACTGAGAAAAATAAGGCTAAGGGTAAGATGAATCCTAAGCTACTGACTATTCAAACATAGATTCAAACACCTGAGAGGAATACTTCTTATCAAAGGAGGGGATGAATTCCCCACCCTTAACAAAAAGTAGTCTGTACAAGCACGCGACTGCCACTCAAACAACACGCGTGCAAATGTGTGCTGAACAGAGACAGAGGGTGTGGACACGCGGGCTGACCTTGTACAGGTTGCGTGTATATCTAAACTCTAAGAAAAATATGAAAACAGACAGAACAGACCAGGAAGAGGCCTCTGGTATTGATAACCAGGATCCCTTGAAGGCTTGGATACTCTTTCTAACAGAAAAACCAATAATGCAAGAAAAAATAATAATGCAAAAACCAATCTGAGATAAGACTATTAGCAAACAAGACTCAGACAGAATTCCAGAAAACCCCCTGAGAATGTGTGATTCTGACAGGAAAGAGGAGGACTGCCTCTAAGGTTCTCTGAACTCCTACACATTACTGCTATCTCTACAACTAGTATTCACATGCGGGTTGTAAGAGGATAGGGTGCGGGTACATGTGTTCAGGCCTTATGCAGGCCAAGTGTACCTCTATGTGTCCCGAAAAATATAGTCAAGAAAAAGTCAGGGAAAGCTGGTATGGAAAACTAGACTCCCTGCTAGCTCAGACCTTACAAAAAAAGAAAAGACAGGCAAAGAAAAAACATAAAACCTAGTCTTTAAACTACCCAAAAACTTAAATAAATCCAGGAACCCTAAAGAGTATTCTCCCCAGTATGGTAGCCAATTCTGTTGTTGGGAAAAACACCCTACAAACTAGCAAATTAGGGTCAGACTTTGCATGCAGATTTGACCGAATAGAAACTACTTGTTTACCTACATCCCAAGATTTAAATCCCTTTTTCTCAGTAAATGCATGGAAAAGGACCACCTACCTTATTACTGGTGTTCGATGTCGATCCTCCGTTGTGCTTGACTACTTGTTCGCAATGCTCCTTCCAAATATGACCTGCACTCAAGACAAACAACAACTATGCACGCATGCTACTTCTATACTCAAGGGTTAGAAATCAAACATAAACTAATCAAACCATGGACAATTCATGAATTGGGATGGGAAAATCATTCTTTTTATTACTTAAAGTGAATCAACTTACAAAAGCTGAGATCGGCCACCGCTCCTTGAACTTGATCCTAGGCTCCTCTTCTTCTGTCCTTATACTGCTTTGTGTTAATTCTCCTTTGGCATGAGGAAAGGCTAAAGGGTTGGGACAATGGAATACGTAAATGGGCAGAGTTTCTTTGCTATATTTTTTCCTCTTCCAAATGGTACCCGTAGCCCTTCTTTTATAGGCTAGAAGGAGCTAGGGTTTTGGACGAACCCTTGGCCATGCATGGCCGGGAGTTTCAGTTAACTCACCCATAGATTTTTGTTCTATTGAAAAATTTCCTTTTTTCGTGCTTTTGTAGGTACATGCGGGCTGTTGTGAGTCAGCCAGCGTGTACACGCATGCAGTAATGGGTTAGGGCGCGTGGACCTTTACACAAGAGGATTTTCAAAGAGTTGTTCAGCAGAGTTTTGGAAAAGAAGGGATATGAGTTGGCCTGATGCTAGGTAAGCATGTGTGGTGCAATTTAGGGTTATAACAAGATGATGTCTTGAGGCCCTATTATCGCACAATCTGTACTTTCCTGAATCCCAAGGAAAGTGGATGCAAGATTGGCGTATCAAGGGGTGACCTATCACTATCACTTTAATAGTGAACCCATTTCTATTTAGGATTATATCAAAGTTACCCTAGGGGAGACGTCCCCAGTTACCTAAGCTAATGATAAGACTAAGGCAAGGATGCAAGAAATCCTCGTCACTAGTCACTCAAGTAAAAAAGGTTCTTTAGGCTTTTTAAGGGATGAAGAAATGGTAAAATGGAGTGTACCTGCCCAAAACAAGACAACAAAGAAAATATGACAGCTTTCAAGTACAAAAATATGATGTTAGTGCTTCTTAAGACCATGAACCTTCAAAAATAGGCTAATTAATATAAAGTTGCAACAATGTAACAATTTACAACAACAATGAGTATTTTGTAACAACCAGAAGAATTATGCCTTGATTGCTTGAAAAAGACAAGAAGAAGTAGCTTTAACTATGCAGAATGGTAATAAATTGTCACAAGCAAATTTGGCAATGTCTAGCTAGCATTTAATGTCACTTTTGCATAGAATTTGATGCAGTTAGATGGTTGTAGCAATATTTTTTAACAACAAAAAATTCTAGTTCTCAAAATTGCAAGAAACACCATGTAAACTTATCATTTATCTATTATATTGATGGGCAATTGTCACAAGCAATTTCTGGCTGAGGTAGGTGCAAGTTATGTAGGTGAATGCAACAAATTAGCATGAAGTAGTATGGTTGTAGCACTGATTTGAAACAACAACAAGTTAGATAAGGAATTGGTCCAGTTTGGGGTTAGTAAGAGTTAGCACAAGCTTTAAGGAGAAATATTCGAGTGTTTGTTTGATCAATCATTCACTATAGTGAGTAGACTAGTGCCTTTTAGGGTTTATGGATTCAACATTAGCAATGAAAAAACTTGGATAAAAATAGAAATGATAATACTTTGTCAAAGGAGAAGGGATGGATGGATGGAGGAGGTGTTGGCATCCCAAGGCCTCAAATATCCAAATCCTAAAGACAAATTTGCTAGAGAGTAAGGAATCTTAGGCCCTAGCAAATCTTCCTTCCTTAGACTATTAAAATAATGTATGCAATAGGAAATTTACCACAAGCATTCATTAACATAAACAAATTACATATTTTCTACTTACTTCACCAAGAATAATCAAACCAAACCCTAGTTGAATATCTTCCACCATGAAAAATAGCCAAGATACACCAAAATATGCCTCTCCAAGAAGTTGTGCACTAGTTATTTAAGCCAATATCCCTTAAAGAGGATGCAAATTTATACAGTATTAATGACCTTTAATTAATTTATACAATACTAATGAGAGTAATTTCTCTCTATTTATACAATACTAATGACCTTTAATTAATTTTAGGTCATTTAAAGTCCGACCTAGCTAAATTACGTCAAAAATATAGCGTTTACATAAAAAGCAGTAATTAACCCTTGAAATCATCTCCAAATGTGATGTCATGTCCTTCTATGGTGACGTTGGGCCCCTATGATGGAACGTTGGCCTCCAAATGTAGAACGTTTGGCCTCCAAAGGCCCTAGATGATGCCCACACTTGCCAAAAAAATCACAACTCCCCTCAATATGCAAACCCTAGATCAGGATGATGTCCAACTTCATAGTGATGATGTCATGGGTTGTCTAAGGTCAACGTCCAGGTGGAAGAGAAAGATCCCCCTAGGTCTAGGTCTACTAGAGTGTCTCCAAGTGAAACGTCCTTATTTCTTCCTGGTGAAATTCTCTGATGTCTCCTTGCCTCTAGCTGGGGTTACAACATCCATATGTGGGATTTCAGCTCTATGGAGGTTCGAGCTAATCATTCCCCCACGTGTACCTATCCAACGGGAAAAGTCCTGCAAAAAAAACAAGTACGCCCTCCAGGGGTTCATAAGTCACAGGGATCATAACATGTAAATGACATACAATAATTAAATTACCCAAACATGTGCATCAAACCCCCCTTTATCCAAACAAGTGCTCAAAGACGTTATTCAATTTAACAAGTCAGTTTTGGAGAAGGTCTCAGGGTGTCCTATTGGGCTAATCCCCTTTAAGTTTGGGGTCTTTCCAGGTGAGAATCAATATAGGTCATGTAAGTGCATGTGAGGTGGCATGGGGTAAGTGTTTGGGCATGGGGTGCAGTGATAATGGGGAAATGTAGATCTTACATGTTGGTTCCTTTATAGAGGGTGAGTTTCTCCTTGTCATAGATGCTACATTTTTTCCTATCCCATTCAATGCATTTTATTCTTAGCTTCATTTATTTTGATATTTTTTTTATGCTTCAATGGAAGAGTTGAGGGACATTGTCTTGGCTTGGTGACTAGAGGTGACAAAGTTATCCACAGGAATTTCATGGAGATGAGATGCTTGACTTGTGATGATACCCCCTTTCTCTTATCTATGCCACCAAGAGCGTCTAACCTGGTTTGGTGACCAAATAGATTGTAATTTCATACCACTACATGCCCATGGTCATAATAGGTCGACTCATGATTAGACCTCCCACCCAAAAACTAATACCTTGAGTGTTTGTTTTTTCTTATTGGTTCCCTTTTCTTATTGAGAAGTTTTTTACTGCTTTCTCAGGAATCCCTAGATGAAGCATCTCAAAGGTTTCATTTTTGGATTTTAAGTCTTTCCAACTACTTTTACCTTATGGGCCTTTATCCCCTTCTTCCCATAAGGCAAGGTACAACCCTTCCTAGTGTGGAAAATCCCAATGCTCCAACAAAGGTAGGGGGGAAATGAGAGGAATAAATATGGAAAGTGGTAAGTATGGAGGGAATGAACGATGACCTTTCATAGAATCACCTAGTGGCAACCCATCCTAAAGGGATATCAACTTACTAGGGCATCATGTCACCCTTCCAGGTATGAACAAGTTAAACAGAATAATTTCCAAGAAAACATTATGAAATGAAGGAGAGTTCAATGGAACATATTCAAGTTCATCAACAATCATAGTGACAAATAACATGATACCTGAAATCATTAACTCATGGAGAAAGACTTATTTCTACTTCAGGACTAGACTGGTGGGATGGATATTGTTGATGTTGATAAATGGGTTTCACTGAAGAAAAGAGGGGACATGCTCAAGTCATCCGGCTCTCGTCACTCCATGTCTAGGAATTTTGGACCTTGAGACATGATCTCCTTAGTTATCCCTAGGGTAAGGGATAATAGGTCCTCAGGTTGTAGACATGGAGTACCCAGAGCCAGATGACTGGCAATGTCCACATGCACATACAAATACTTGCTTCACCACCACAAGTCTTGGATTCGTGACGATGGAATTCACCACATCATCTTGCTTCTAGAAGACGATGGGTCTTGCTCCATGAGGTATAATTCAATTATTGTGGTAAGTGTCACTTTAATATTTGAGACATTTTGAGTATGTTTCATTTAAAGCTATTTTTTATTATAGAACATTTGCTTGGAAATTATGCTCTTTACCATGTTTCACCTTGGTGGTTTACATTGCACACTAGTAAGTGGTCACCCTTAGGGATGGGTTTTCTACTGCGAGGTCTCCTTATCTTTTGGGATTTTTGAGTGTATTGACCCAAGAAGGGATTTTACCCTATTTCATAGGAAGAAGGGGATGAAGGCCCAAAGGTTTGTAGCTAGAAAAAGTTAAAATCCAATTAGAAACCTTCTATATTCTCACCCAAAGAGGTCTTGAGAAAAAAGAAACATTTCTCCTAAAAAATAAAATACCTGAAAAAACAAATACACTTCTCCTAAACTTCTTTCTATTATTCACTTTTCAAGAATAAAAAATTGCTAATAAGATGCCATAATAATCTACTAATATTAGTGCATCCTTTGGGTGGTTTATTTGTAAATTTTGGTGGTTGATTCTTTCTTCTGCAACAATTTTTTTCTACAACCATAAGGGTGTCATAATATCTCTTCAATAATTCTTCTTAACAACCTTACTTTGTCACTAAAGTCTAGCTTTATCTTACTTGAGTTATACTAGTCACTGCTAGGTTAATCTCTTTCATATTTATTGAACTTTCAGTGACATATCTAGAAGATTCTATTATAATTTACTTGCTAATTTATATTATTTTTTACTTCTTATATATAGGACAACAAACTTCACTTTCTTGTCCATTGGAATATTGGTCTTGTATAATTGTTTTTCTCTTGTATCGAGCAGGTACAAATCTCTTCTGCAGGTACTCAAGCACTTGGAAACCATTGACCATCACCAAGACTTGTTTCAAAGCCATATTCCACTTCTTAGTTTGACCTATAGGAGAATAATCTTCCATTAATCCACTTTCCATTTCATTTCCCCCTAGGGCTACCTGAGATACCCTCCTTTTGTAGGATTTCTCCTTCACTAAAGCGACAGGGGCTCTTACCTAAGGTGATAGTGAGTAGGTATTCCTATACTTCTCTCCATATTGTGGATTGGGTTGGGAGTTTCCCAACCTACAATTTTTGTGATAAAATGGTTAAAAGGTTGCAAGTACCTGAAAAGAATATTCAAATCCTACAAGTGAAGGGTGAAAATGTTCAAGTTTTTAAATATTTAAATCTTATCATGGATAAATACATGATGCATTTATATTTTTATGATATTGATATGGATTATGTGGATATTGTTTTGGGATATCTCTGGATGGAATCAATCAATAAAAGTAATATTAGTGTGAAAAATAAGTTTTTGAAGTTGTGGTAAAAGAAAAAGAAAATTGCATTAAGATATTTCTCTTCCTAAATTGGAAGGGCCCAAGGAGGTCCATGAAGAAGTACTTGCAGGGAAAAACAATGTAGCACCTCATGACACATTAGATGGTGAGTCAAGCGTTGATTCAAAATAAAATCATATATAATTATTTGAAGAAAATAAAGAGGATAAAAAGGAAGAAGAAGCTAAGTTACCACATGTTGAAGAGTCCAAGAAAGAAGAACCAGTAGCTAAGGTTGATGTATATCACCATCCACGCCACATAGTGAAACAAAAATAATCAAGACCAAGGAAGGATCATAAAAAACATTATTATGCACCAACATGGAACCCAAATATAAAAGATTCAAGAGAGACATGGAATCATACTTTCACTATGGGACGATATCAGAGTAGAACAACAACCCCCTGGCACCAATGTGTGACAAGAATCAACATTAAGGTGGAAATGAAGTAGTAAGAATCCATGTTCATCTTGTATTAAGATAGATGGATTTTCATACCTGGTAACAGTTGGCTACATTTCTTATCCAATCCTATTGTATGGTTTCTTCCCATGTTTCAAGGATGAAACATGAGAAAGGGGATGGAATGTAGTATACCTAGCGAGCTAATATGGGGAACCTAGGGAGGTACCCAATGGGAATAATAATAGATATTTCTATATATGGAGTGTAAATGTATTGAACCTGCACATAATAGATCTAGCTAAACAATAATACACACATTTGCAGAGAGAATAAGAGAAAGAAGAAGGAGAGAAAGAATGAAAGAATTCTCATTAACCGTTATGAATTAATGAATAATTTACACATGATATACTCTGTATAGCTCAATGAGTGTGCACTGAAGGAGAACCAATGCACCATATTGGTGGAATAGAGTGATATGGACACACACCGACAGTTACAGGAGTGAACTGCCACCTAGTCTAGTCTCTCAGGCAGTTACGAGAGTGAACTACCACATAGTTGAGTTAACTAGTTAACTAGTCTTCAGTTAACTGAATGAACATAGATTAGTGAGGAGTTAAATCAGGGAATAAAGGGTAATGAACCAGTCTGGTGATGATACTAAGGCAATGTTGAATTAGCATGGTGACGATCCCAATGTTGCATGGTGACAAAACCAATGCATCATCTAAACTCAACTCAACTAGTCAAACTGAAGTGTCAACTGAAAGAGAATATTCTCCAACTGGAATATTCTCCCCTAAAATATAGGAGACTAGATAATGACTAATTACAACTAATAAACATCCCCGGATGGGGTGACAGCGCAGCAAGGCCGACTACGTGGCGCCGCAGCGGGACAGGGAGGCACAGTCCCCACAGGCTCACGTCAAGCTGGAGTTAATACGCCATGAATCCACCACAGCGCATTCAAATGGGGAGGGGGTT
>ML778856.1:433430-449606 GCA_009831015.1 Picea engelmannii | reverse complement strand
TGCAAACATGATGACATGTGGACAAGGATGCCCAGCTGTCTCGGTTTCCTTCCATGGCGGGACAGCTGGCACCCCCGAATATGCTGTATTGTGCTTTGGTTAATATAACAGGTTCTGCCCTCTTTTTATTTAAAAAAAAAAAATTACAACTAATAAACAAGGAAAAACCTTAGTAAAAATAAATCCTATATGTGTGTGAAGTAACTCCAAGACAATCCCTAAACATCACTATGGTGAAAATAAAGAATGGGTCCTGGAAACGAGGCCATGTTAGGTAACCAAATACAAAAGATACACTGAAATAAAGTGAGGAAAGAGGGAAAAACTCATTGGAACCCCCCCCCTCAATGTACAATGTATGTAAAAAGAAGAACTACATTTGCTAGGAAACTATATCCTTCAATCTAAGATGACTTCACAGAAAATGGAACTTATGCTCAGTGAAGGTCTTGGTGAAGATTTTTGTCATATGTTCTACTGAAGGGCATAACTGTAAGTCAATGATCCCCTCATGTACTAAGTCCCAGATGTAGTGCATGTGTATCTTGATGTGCTTCATCTGTTGCCTCTGAACTAGATCTCTATATAACTTCAGAGTGCTCTGGTTGTCACACCAAATGACAATCGGCCAATGAAATTGAATGCCTAAATCGGTGAGAAAATATTGTAGCCACATATATTGAATGGTTATGTTAACTACCTCTCTGTACTCTGCCTCAGCTAAAGATAGAGAAATGACAACTTGCTTCTTGCTCGGCCAACAGATAGGCCCAGAACCAAGACTGAGTGAGTAACCATATGTGGACTTGCGATCAGTGCTATCGCCAGCCCAGTCAGAATTAGTAAACCCAATGATATCTAATGTAGATTATGTTGCATAATGAATCCCAAAGGTGATGGTTCCCTGTACGTATCGAAGGATATGCTTTGCAACCTTCCAATGTAGCTCATGCGGCTCCTGCATGAACCTGGAAACTGCGCCAAATGCATAGGAGAGGTCTGGTCTGGAGTGTGTGAGATACAATAAGATCCCCAATAGCTATTTGTACAGTGTTTTGTCAAACAGTGAAGTCTCCCCTCCATCTTCAAGTTTGATTCATGATAGGAAAGGAGTCGGAACAGACTTGCAGTCTGCCATTTGAAATTTGTCAAGGAGATCTCATGCATGCTTGGCTTGAGACAGTTTGATTCCAGAGGCATCCTGACTGATATCGAGTCCAAGGAAGAAGTGTAGAAGACCCATGTCCATCATAAAAAACCTGTCATTTATAATCCTCTTAGCTGCAACAATCACTGAAGTCGAGCAACCAGTGATCAAAAAATCATCAACATATAGAACTAAGAGTAGAAGAGAATCAATTTTCCTGAGCATCTAGACATTTGGGTCTGATTTACAATGTACAAAGTTCTATGACAACAGGTAGGAGTCCATATTGGAATACCATGCCCTCGGAGCCTACTTGAGGCCATAAAGGGACTTCTTCAATAGATAGACCAAAGATGAGTCCTGCATAAATCCCTAGGGCTTCTCCGTGTATATCTCTTCAGAGAGATCACCATTAAGAAATGCATTTTTCACGTCCATCTGATGGAATTCCCATCCCTTGGCTATTGCAATGGAAAGTGCCAATCATATGGAATCCATGTTCACTACTGGAGAAAAGGTCTCATCATAGTCAATACCATGAACCTACTGAAAGCCTTTGACAAGCCTGGCATTATATCTACTAATCTATCCATCCACTATTCTCTTGCTCCTGTAGACCCATATGCATCTGACAAGTTTCCTCCCAGAAGGAGGGCAAACTATATCCCAAGTCTGGTTCTCAAGGAGGGATTTGTACTCCTCCTGCATGGCAGATTCCCAAAATGGATTTCCAACAACCTCGTGATAAGACTGTGGATCTGAAGAATGAACCAAGAAAAGATGTTTGGATGGAAATGGTTTAGTGACAGTGAATGTAATAGGAGGATCCTCGAAATCATATCGAGTCCTCCTAGTATTGGCCAGATCACCAACGAGATCCCCTGCATCCTGAAGAGTAGTCTGTGCCCATTTGGGCCTCTGCTCTGGCTTTGCAACTGCATTTGGATGCTCTGACTCTGCATATGACTGTAATGACTCTGAATCTGAATCATCTAAGTCCTCCGAATCATAAATCTCATCTAAATAAGAGTCTTCATGTGCATTCTCATCCTCTCGGATAGGTGGAAGAATGAAGGTGTCTGCATGCGACTATTGAGGTGCATGCGAGACACTTTCCTCAAATTGGAAACTTCGCTCAATGATGGGTTGAATCGAGGAAAGGTAAATAAGTCTATATCCCTTCACACCATCGGGGTATCCAACAAAAATACACTGAGTTCTCTATGAATCAAGTGCCTTCCTCTTTTTAGAGGGAATCTGGGCCCATGCACGTGAACCAAAAATGCGAAAGTGGGTCACTTCTAGTTTGAGGCCGCTCCAAGCCTCATAGGGGGTCTTATCCTTGACAGATCTATGAGAAGGTATGTTTTGGATATATGTTTAACAATTAAGTGCTTCGGCTCATAGTCTCTATGGTAGTGATTTTCCATGCAGCATGCAGGATGCCATCTCCTTTAGAGATCGGTTTTTCCACTCAGTAACTCCATTTTTCTACAGAGTATAGGGATGTGTGTGCTGCAATTGAATCCCTTCCTCATGGAAACAATTATGGATCTCATGATTTACATACTCTCCCCATAATCATTTTAGAGGACTTTGATCTTCTTTTTGGACTGTGTCTCAACCAGGGCTTTGAAATCTTTGAGGTGTTGAAAGACCTTGGATTTTTTCCTGAGAAATTAGATCCATGTAAAACATGAGAAATCATCAACAAAAATGAGAACAAACCTCTCTTTGCTGATGGATGGATGCGGAAAAGGACCCATAAGGTCACTGCGGATCAGATATAAACGTGCATAATCTCTCTGAGACTTTCCTTTGTCGAATTTCTCTTGAGAGTGTTCTCCGAGAACACATCCCCCATATACTCCCTTGGAGAAATGGATGTCTAGTAGACCATCAACCAATATTTTCTTGCTATGTTGTTGGATGTATCTGAAATTCAAATGTCCAAACCTTTCGTGCCATGTCCTACTACTTTCATCAGCATGAGTAATCAGTAAAGCATAATCGAGTTCAATGAATTCAGAAAATGTATACCATCTAGACTCGTGATTTACCTCATCGGTAGCAACCCTGGAGTTGGTTTGCATGTCGTAGATGTCCACCAAATTTGGTGTGAATATGACTTTCTTTTTAGTGCCAGAATACGTCATCTGATACATAGAGAAAATCTTGACATAAAGTTTGGGAACATGCAACACATTCTCGGAGCTTCCGTTGGTGAGTTCAATCCTTCCTTTGTCGATGACTTTGATAGAAGAGTTGTCCCTATTGTAGGAATATCTCCATGTAGATAGGTATATTTCCTATTGAGAGCTAGACCCTTAACTCTAAGACAAAAGGTGTTTAACATGGACACTGACTTCCTTTTAGATCTAATCAAGCTGATGAACAAAAGAGAAGGAGGGAGGTATGTACCTTATGAACGTCATTTGTCCCTGCAAGGTCCAAGATGAGCTTCTATCTTGAGCTCCTTGGTAGGTCCTGCAAGACAAACAAAAGTAAAAAATACTTCCTACTCTACTAAGATTAGCTAAAACATAGATCCATCTACTACAGACAAACTTATATGGAACAAGTACAAGTTTGAAAGAAATAGGCCAAGCATTGATTGTATTAATGAGAACAACAATGAAGAATACTTACAACCATAGATGTGAGTGCATCATCTTCATCAATATCTCCTTGTCCAAAATCTTGCGTAAACAGTCCACACATGGAATGTTGATGTTCCAAATGACATCTTTCTCATGAGATCATAAGTTAGATGCTTCACAATACTTTCCCCTCGCTTCTCATGAGATCATAAGTTTGGTATCTCTAAATTCCTCTCTCTCCCCCTCCTCCATGGAAATCCCTCATTATATAGGATTTGGAGGCTTAACCACCATGGAGAGGATTTCTCATCAGATCCACTAAGGGATCTCTAAGATATTTAGGGAGAAAATATCTCTTAAGGATTTTGGGGAGGAAATATCTCTCAAGGATTTTGAGGAAATATTTCAACCATCCATGAGATCCTCCACCTTCCCTAAAAAATAGGAAACCAAATGTGAGGTGGATTCTCACACTTAATTACTTTATTTTTCATGAATATTAATAATAATTCATGTGCACTTGATTCTCACACTTAATCAATTTCTTTTCCATGAATATTAATAATAATTCATGTGTACTTGGTATTTTGGCCTTCATGCAATATATCCCTCCTCCACATTGACTAGGGATTGTGACATAGGTTATTCCATGGTGTCAAGGTCTATGAGACACTTATATGACACTTTATGACACTTTATGACACTTAGGGCGAGGTACCTAGGTGTGCAAATTTCATGTGTAACAGTCCCCCATAAGAATAGGAGGACCTTCGCATGCATCAAATGAATAATATATTTCTTCTGATGCAACCATGTGATGTGATGCTCTTGAATCAACGATCCAAACATCGAGAGAGGAGTTGATGGCAATCAAGGCATGGCTAGAATTGCCTTTCTTGGAATCCAGATCTTCTGGCTTCTTCTTCTTGGCACCCTCGGGGATACGATCTCCAAGGTTATTTTGTTGAAGTATATGAGACATAATATCTATTTTTTTTTCATGCATGTGGATTCTGAATGGAATACTTTGTGATAGTACGCGCATTTCTCCCATTTTCTTCCCTTTTCCCCTTTGGATCCGGAGGCATCGGTGAAGGGTTTTGAGTACCCTTCCTTCTTCGGATTTGCATGAGATTTCCATTTATATTTATCTTTAGATTTATGATATTTTTTGCTGCCATCATGCAAAGTGAGTGCATGCTCCCTTGGTCCTTTGATTTTTCCCATGTTGATGATCTTGGTTTTCTCTTGTGTCAGTGATTCAAATAAAGTCCTCAAGAGAAGGAATCTTCCAGGTGGCTCCAGAGGCGAATATGAAAGTTTGGATTGTGGATACGAATACAGAGAATTCAAGACCAAGATTGGAGAGAATGGTGAGAACCATTTGTTTCTCCTCCTTCAATTTATCAACCCCGCAAACTTTGAGTTGTGACAGTAAATCCTTGAATTTTGTAAAGAAATCTTGGATAGTCTTAAATATTTTTGGATCCAATGTGAGCAGCTCTACCTCCAACATATGTCCCCTCATCTCATAATTTTTTCCAAATATCCCTTCCAAGGTGGTCCAGGATTCATTGGGAGTCTTATAGGAAGATATGTGAAAAAGGAGATTGGGAGAAATAAGACTGCAAATTGTTCTGAGTGCCTCATCCATGCGATTTAAGTACTTGGATTTTTCTATGGCTGATGTTGGTTTTGTATCTATATTCAAGGTTAACCTACACAACCCTTTGGTTTAGAGAGGTATGGCTATTTTCTCCTTCCATGCAAAATAGTTGTAAGGTGTAAGAATGAATTATTTTTGGAAATCCGTCTTTCCGATGTCTTCAATCTTTTGTATCTACAAAACATTTGGTGTATCTTTTTCTTAGCAGTTTGTCTGCTCCGATACCATATAAATGTGTTGAACCTACACATAATAGATCTAGCTAAACAATAATGCACACATTTACAGAGAGAATAGAAGAAATAACAAGAAGCGGAGAAAGAATGATATAATTCTCATTAACCGTTATGAATTAATGAATAATTTACACATGATATACTCTATATAACTCAATGAGTGTGCACTGTAGGAGAACCAGTGCACCATAGTGATGGCATAGAGTGATATGGACACACACCAAAAGTTATGGTAGTGAAATTCCACCTATTCTAGTCTCTCAGGAAGTTACGGGAGTGAACTACCACCTAATTGAGTTAACTAGTCAACTAATCTTCAGTTAACTGAATGAATAGAGAGTAGTGAGGAGTTGACTGAATAGAGAGCAGTGAGGAGTTAACTCAGGGAATCAAGGGTAATGCACCAATCTGGTGACGATACTAAGGAAAGGTAGTGTTAGCACTCTGTAAATTATGTCCGGTTTAATAGACAAATGACAGAGGTAACTGTTTCAACTAGATTTAGAGCTGAGGCACTAGCCTGCCCAACTCAGAGAGGGATCTCTCATGTCACTTGATATATCTATGGAAACCGGTGGCTAGATTTGATTTGTTTGGGAGATTTTTAATAGAGTTGTTGGAGAAGAAGAGGGGAACACTATGGGATATGGAGTCAAAATTCTAAAAGTGAATGAAGACAATGCATAGACTGATAGAACTCTCCAGAGGACAAAGGCTAAATAAGGACATGAATCTGAGTTATTCTTGAAATAAAAATATGTGTAGGAAGATAAAGAAGACAAATAACTACATCAGATAATTACTGAAATGAATTATGAATAAGTTAAGAAGACAATCACATAGTTTAAATTTCTTAGACCAAGAGCGTCGCTGGACGAATTCCGGGCCTTTAAAATCTCCAATTTAAACAGACGAAAATTTAAATGAAATGACAGGCTACAGGAAATACATATGATGAAAGGAAACAAAGCTCATATCACCACCCGTTAGAATCTTTTCATAGAGACTTCAAAATCTTCTGCATTTGTATTCAATTCAGATTCAGAAAATTTACAAATAAAGTTTGATACAACCAAAAAGGTGCTCTTACGCTTCTGCCAACATTGGCTAATTCAAGCCTCTTAGTGCTTATAATTGAAAGTGAAATGTTTAAGTTTCTGTAACAGTTTTGGATGTCAGTTTCGATATACGAAATGACTTACAATCAATAAAAAAAAGAAACATTTCACCATCGTGAATAATTTCTGTGACCGCCCAGCTGCTTTCGCTACACCTGGTCTGTTCTGTACTTTCGTTAGGTCTGGTAAGATGGGTGACAACTCGAGATCATATATTGGTTCCGGGGACGTGGCATTTTGTCTTTCCCAACCATAAAAGTTCCTTCCATTGCACGTCAGAGGGGATTTCGTAGTCCATCATTTCTTTAATAAAAATTTCCAGGTCGATGCACATTGTGTAGGACATGATTGGCATGCTGACTTTCACTGTTTTGAATTTGTTCAGAATTTCGAAATCAGTAGCTAAGTGTTCTACCAAGCTAGGACCCTTCAGACTTTCTTCCATATCTTCAAACCTGGAATGGTCCATCCTACATTGCATCAGAAGAGTGTGGTAATCTTCCTTCTTGTACAATGAGCCTTTACCATCCCAGAATGAGGGGAGGCCTTTAGCAAACAATTCTTCAAAGGAATCTTTAAACTCTTGTATGCTATGGTCCATTTGCACAGCTTTGTTCTCAACCGATCTGAGCAAGTTGTGTTTAGCAATGATTCTCCTGGCTGAAATGATTAAAGTGGTCCTGAATTTTGAAATTTGGATGGAAGCTTTGCCCCAAATCTCCAAGCGTTTGACTGCTTCAAATACTCATAGAATAATGTCCGGGGTCCCTCCTTTTATAGGCATCTATTTCCATCAGGGTTTGCAGAAAATCAGTTTTAGATGAACCACCCTTAGCCCTGATGTGTCTCATAGAACGTCGCGTGTCCATGATTTAAACTAGGGTATTTTTCCCCAGTCCACCCCTTCTCGGCTAATTCTCGCGCTACTTCGATCCCCGAATTGTACCTCGGCCGTTGATATGGGTCATTTAAAGATCTATGGTCAATGTCTTGCCCGATGAATTTGACATCGGAGGTTGAAAAAGGTAGTTTTGGTCAGACAACCCTCCTTTCCAATATACTTCTAAGGGTGCCACACGTCTCGCAAAAAACCGTGACGGTTTTCCCCATCCCACTCTCGACCACTTAATGTTTGTGCTAGTTGTATCTCCAATACATGTCTCGGCCATTGATCTGGGCCACCTTTGAGATTGACGGACGGCTGAGATTTATTCTTCATATCTCTGCTACTTCATCCAAACGCTGCCAGATATAGACGGGTCCTCTAAATTTATCACAGCTCTGCGGCGATTTAGTCCTTCATAAAATTTCTGAAACTCCGACACTAGCTGGGAATTATATGGTGATAACATTGGCTCCAACTGGGGATGCTATCCTCCCCGCGAGGTAGCAAAGAACTGTAGACCAAGTGCCTACCCATTGAGTTGTAAGATTATGTGTGTGATTTGAATCTCTTCATTTTATTCAAAAACTTCAAACTACTTAGCACAGCTCAGGGCCTTCACCTCGAGATTCAACCATGTTGTTTTTATCTCAATCTTCATACTTAAAGAAAAACCAAAACGCAAAGCGGTCATGTGCAATGGATGGTGGGTGATGATCTTTTAAACAATGTAGTTCTTTAGGAACCTGCCATTCACAGGCCCTCCTTCGGTGGGTTTTCCATCACTGTCCTCCAACAAATAGCCATTGTTCCCATGGTAAGCTATAATTTTGAACGAGCCCAGACATAGGTGATCAATTTTCTATTTTTTCCCTTGTTTTTGTTCTTGGCATCCCACCCCAGTACCCAGTCTCCAAGTTTGAAGTCGTCCACTTTGGTACGTCTGTCGAAATCTTCCTTGATTTTCTCTTGACGTAGTTGGGCGTTGTTGAAATCCTTTTCTCACTGGAAATCACTGGCAATCCGAGTGTCGTAGGAAAGATGGATTATGTACCGTATATGGTCTGGAAAGGAGATGTGGCAATGGATCTCTTTGGGAATATCTTGTCTGCCCACAACGCATGAATGAGCTTCTTGTGCCATGCCTTTTTATTCTCCTGCAACAATTTTTTTATGATTCTGACCAGGCTTTTGTTTGAAGACTCAACCAATCCATTTCCTTGCGGGTAGTATGACGTGGAATGACCAATAGTAATATTGTAATCACTACAAAATTTCTCAATTTGTTTAGATTTAAAATCCATTGCGTTGTTTGTTATAATCTTGGACGAACATCTGAACCTGGATAAGATATTTTCTTCTAGAAACCGAATGATAACATCATCTATAGCTTGTCTGGTAGAAACAACTTCAATCCATTTGGTAAAATAATCTGTTGCAGTCAGGATCCATTTGTGTTGAGCTGAAGGTTGTGGGTGTATCTCTCTTATGAAATCCATGCCCCATTTCCTGAAAGGAGCTTCTACCAAAATTGGCTTCAACGACAGAGACTATAGCTTTCCTTTCCCATCAAAGATTTATCATTCATGGCACTTTGACATGTCCTTGTAAACATCAGGGAAAATACTAGGCCAATAAAAACCAACTCTCAACATTTTGTGTACAATTGTCTTACAATAATGATGACCTCCACAATCTCCTTTATGGAATTCTCTGATGGTCCTTTCTGCTTCCTCCTCTATCAAACAACTCAGTAAAATTCCTCCTGGGTCTTTCCAGTACAGTAATCCATTGACAATGTATAATTTTGTTGCTTTCAGTTTTAAGAACCTAGCCTTTGTTTTGTTATAGTCAAGACGAGATTACAGATTTTTTAACACAAAGATAATGTTCACATACCACGCAAAATCAAGAAATTTATGAGATATCTATGGAGTCACCTTCTCTTCCTCTGTTGTAATTTCTGACATGTCTATAGAGAAATTTATTCCTATAAGTTCACAGTTTGTTTGTGCCATTAGTCTAGAAAGTCCTTGTCCTTTGATCAACTTCGTGGGCTTGATGTCGAGATCATATTCTAATAGCACTGCAATCCATTTTCCCCTCTTTCCTTCAGGATCGGGTTGAGTTAAGATGTCCTTTACCGAGCTGCTAGGGACATAAGCAATAGTATGTGAATGTTGAATATACACCCTAAATTATTTCAATGCTTTGACCAAAGCATACACCTGCTTTTCCATGATGTCATATTTTAAAGGAGTGTCTCTCAATGTCTTACTGTAGTATGCTATGGACTTCTCAAAATTATGTTCATCTTTCTGGAGTAATACCCCTGTAATTGTGTGTTCTGAAGCGAAAGAGAAAAGTATGAAATCTTTCTCAAAATTAGGACTAGCTAGCACATGAGCCTTTGTAAATGCTACTTTGATGTCCTCAAAGGAATTTCTAGCCTCAGGAATCCATTTGATTTCATTTCCTCTCTTTAACATGTTGGTGATATGCTTTATGATCTCTGCTAAATTAGGAATAAATCTTCTTAGGAAATTTACATTAACTGGAAAGGATTGTACTTCCTTTTTGCTTCTGGGTATGCCAATCTTCAAGATACCTTCAACTCTACTGGGGTCTACTTTTATCCCTTCCTTAGAAATGATATTCCCTAAGAGTTTCCTTTCTTCCATGGAAAATTTTGACTTTTTTGGGTTCAGTGATATGCCAAATTTTTTGCATTTCTTGAACGCCCTTTTGAGATGTTTGATGTGCTCCTCATCTGTAGAAGAATACACAGTAAGGTCGTTCAAGTATATAACGATGAATTTATCTTTTTTATCTGCAAATGCTATGTCCATAGCCCTTTGAAATGTTGCTCCATCATTCATAAGTCTAAATGGCATTTTGGCATACATGAATGTTCCCCAAGGTGTGGTGAATGTTGTCTTTTCTTGAACGTTAGGATGTACCATGATCTGGTTGTATCCCGAGAAACCATCCAACATTGAAATCTTTTGAGAGCCCACTACCTTATGTAGAATGTGGTCCATTTTGGGCAAAGGGTAGTTATCTTTAAGAGATACCTTATTTATATTTCTGAAGTCCACACATAGTCTAATCTCCCCACTCTTCTTTTTGACAGGTACCAGATTTTCTACCCATTTGGAGAATCTTAGGGACACTATGATTTTTTCTTCAAACAATTTCTTCACTTATTTCTCTATCAATGGTAACAACAAAGGGTTTATTATTCTCAACTTTTGTTTAAATGGCTTGTGATCTTCTTTTATTGGGATGACATGTTGGATTATACTAGTATCATAAACTTTCAAGTCATCATAGATCCAGGAAAAAACTTCAAGGAATTCTTTCATCAATTTTACATACCTCTCTTTTACTTCAGGGCTGAGCTTCTTGGATAGTGTAATGATCTTCGGGTCTTCTGGAGTACCAATGTTACAATCCTCCACGTCCTCTTCATCTACTGTGATCTTTGGACTTCTAGCCACATCGTTGTTATCAAAAAGTTTTTCCAATGGTACCAGGCCTTTGGGGATAACGTTGCTTTTCAGCTGCATGATATCTCTGCCAACAATTTGATTGTCAAAGTATCCTTCTTTGGTGAAAATAGTTGCATTTACTTCATCGTCATAACATTCATAGATGTTTAAATTCTCGAACTCATTTTCCATCCTAAGGAAGATTTCTATTTGTTTATCATATTCAAAGACTTGTCAATGTTTCATATTATCTGGTATCATCGGTCTGTACTTGACTTCAACCTTTGTATCTTTTTTCAAGAAAAATTGGGACTTTCAACACTGTTGCTGAAGTGGCCAGTGCATCTACAACTTGATTCTACTCTCGTGGGATTGTTGAAAGGTTGCATTCTAAAAATTTCTCAAGAAGTTCTAATACCAGATTTATGTAAGCCCTCAGTTTAGGATGTCTGGCCTGGTAGATACCTCTAATTTGATTTATGATGAGTTTAAAATATCCAAGTACAGGCATCCTTTTGGCACCCAGTTCTTCCAAGACTTTCAATCCCAATATTAATGCCTCATATTCGGCCATATTATTTGTACATTCAAAAACGAGTTTGTAAGAGAGTAATTTTGCATCTCCTGTGGGGTGATTAATCCACACGCCATCTCCAGCTCCTTCTCTACATGCAACTCCATCGAAGTTCATTTTCCATATCTGATCTTCTGGTTTACCCTGTTGTTCTGAGATTTATTCTGACTATTGCCCGAGTATACCTTTATCTCCCATGACTATTTCTGTCTCTTCTGCTCCCGAGCATATATAATTGAAGAAAATGGAAGACCCTAGCTCAGTGCTTACCGAGTATATAGGGTGGTTGGTAGGTTGTGATTTGTTGCTGACCATATATTTCAGTAGAAATTCCCTGTACAATCTTTTGTCTTGACCAAAGACAGGAATCGTGGCATATGACATGTCCATCTGGAGGGTTCCTTTCAGTTTTGCAGCCCATGATCTGGACAACAGCATGCCAAATTTCGGAGGGATATCAGAGACCACTACGTCCATCACCATGTTCTTCACCGGGATTTGTGCCAAGGAAATGACCATGTCCTTTATCATGCCAAGGCATTTCACCTTCCTTGAATCAAAAGAGAACAGATCCTTGTAAGGCCTTGTGACCTCAAGGCCTAGTTGGTCCATGACCACTTTAGGCATCAAATTGTGAGATGCTCTAGAGTCTAGCATAGCATTGTGTAAGGTCACGTCGTGGATTTTTAAGCTTACATAGAAAGGGGGAACTTCTTCATTTTCATTGCTTTCTTCTACTCTCGGCCCAAATAAAATGGCTGGGTGGTCATCATGTATGTTCAGAGTATCAGAGGTTTGTCCCATCTTAAGCATCTTGATGATATGAATTATGTATTCACTATTTATGATCAATTCATTAAAGGGTATTGAAATCTTAATATTAGCCATCTCACTTTCGAAGTCAAAAGAGGACAGATTTTTTTCTACCTCTTTAGGGACAATTTATTTTCTCGTCAATATTTTCTTTGGCGGTTCCTCTTTCTGCTTGCCCTTATCTGTAGCATCTTTTGTAGTGGAGTCTTTCATAGTAAAAATTTTTTGGGGCTGACTAGAAGAGGGTGCGTTACTCAGCGTGTATTTGGTGACATTTTCCTTTGGGAGGTTACCTTTTGGAGGATTTTGAGGCACCTTTTGATTTCAGAGATTGTATTTCCTTTGGAATTGCATGATGGCATTCTACAATCCAATCTCATAATCTTCTTTTTCTACTGATAACCTCTCCTCTTGATCTTGCAAGAATATTTCACTCGCATCCATGAACTGGTCGTGTTCTTCCTTGGTCAAAAAAACTTCAGTTTCTTTGTCATCATAGCAATTCACATTATCTTCAAAATATTAATCATAATATCCATTCATATAATTATTCTGAATAGGGGGTCTGACTTTTTGTTCTCCATGATTTCCTTGATTCCCCTGATTTGTTTGATCTTCTTGATTTGCATGATTACCCTAATTCCTCTGCTCCCTTTACTGGATTTGTGGACTGATGGGTCTCCTTGGATTCCTGGGTGGACCATTGGCATGTTCCCTAGGGTTATGTCTATTTCCCAGTTCCATTCATTCCATCATCCTTTCCATATTTCTCATCATCGCTTCAAACCTTTCTTCTGATGTTTGCGACATGGAAGTTTGTGCTGTATCTTGAGTTTTTCCCATGTTTATGTCAGGATTGGCTTTCATTTTTCCTGAAGCCATTAGGTTTACTTCGAATTTGATGGAATCTGTAATCATATCATCTAGCGTGGCAGATCTTCGCTCCCTCAATAATAAAGAAAAATCACTTTTGAAATAATCGACATATCTAAGTTGAGCCGCTTTAGGTGGGGGTTTTAATTCGTCAGGAATCGCATTATATACCTTCATGAATCTAGCCGAAAACTCTTGCACTGTTTCATCAAGGGACCTCTTCTTATTGTTGTAGTGTGTCAACAACTGAAGGGGGTTTTTCTTATCTCCCCATCTGGCAAGGAAGAGTGTCTCAAAAGCTACGAAATCTGCGATGCTTGTTGGTGCCAGGGCTCTAAACCATTTTCTTACATCTCCTGCAAGGATTTGTGTGAAAAACCTCATTTTCACGTCTGCAAAATCCACCTCCTCTAAGTCTATGAAATCATTAAACCAATCTAGGTGTTTCTGGGATGATATGTTACCCTCAACATCATATAGCTTAATCCTTAGGTTGTATTCTTGGGGTAAGTCATGCAATACAATAGGCAGTATGAGAGGAGAAAATCTGACCACCATAGTTGTTGCGAGGGGTCAGAGTGGCTGTCAGTTTCGGACAGGGGGCACTACGGGTTTAACGGGAGCAGCTAGAATCGAATCTTGGAATCTTTTTTTTTCAAATAGGGTCTCGTCTAAACGGGATTCCGACCTGGTTCTAAACAGGGAGTGTTCAAAATTTAGGTCAAACTCAAGGTCGTCGATGTTGATCAATCCGTCTCTAGGTAAGGACGAATATCGATCTGGACGTAACATATGGGTCACTGTCCTTTCTTTTCTTCTTCAGCCAAGCTTTTCAGGACTAGAGACAGGGACTGTAGGCTCAGGGTATGGGTTTCTCCTAGTGTGGATTCTCTTAGGAGCCAGGGTTTCTATCTCACACAACCTAGTACAACTGGTCTCTGGGTAATGGAGTCACTAGGGTAAAGATAATCTTCAGCCAGTAAGGTATTTGTTCCGCTATCACCCTTAGGGATCAAACTAAAGCTTAAAGTCATTTTCCCAAGGAAAATTTTTTGATTTCGTCCCCGACAACGGCGCCAGAATGTTAGCACTCTGTAAATTATGTTTGGCTGAATAGAAAAACGACAAAGGTAACTGTTTCAACCAGCTTTAGAGTTGAGGCACTAGCCTGCCCAACTCAGAGAGGTCTCTCTCATGTCACTTGATATATCTATGGAAACCAGCGTCTAGATTTGATTTGTTTGGGAGATTTTTAATAGAGTTGTTGGCGAAGAAGAGGGGAACACTATGGGCTATGGATTCAAAATTCTGAAAGTGAATGAAGACAATGCATAGAATGATAGAACTCTCCAGAGGACAAAGGCTAAATAAGGCGATGAATCTGAGTTATTATTGAAATAAAAATATGTGTAGGAATATAAAGAAGACAAATAACTGCATCAAAGCATTGCTGAAATGAATTCTGAATAAGTTAAGAAGACAATCACATAGTTTAAATTTCTTAGACCAAGAGCATCGTAGGACGAATTCTGGGCCTTTAAACTCTCCAATTTAAACAGATGAAAATTTAAATGAAATTACAGGCTACAGGAAATACATACGATGAAAGGAAACAAAGCTCATATCACCACCCATTAGTATCTTTTCATAGAGACTTCAAAATCTTCTGCATTTGTATTCAATTCAGATTCAGAAAATTTACAAATAAATTTTGATACAACCAAAAAGGTGCTCTTACACTTCTGCCAACATTGGCTAATTCAAGCCTCTTATTACTTATATAATTTGATCAAAAGTAACTGAAACTGAAACGTTTCAACTTCTGTAACAATTTTGGATGTCAGTTTCGGTATACTAAATGAATTCCAATCATTAACAAAAAGAAACGTTTCACCATCATGAATAATCTCTCTGACCGCCCGACCTCTTTCACTACACCTGGTATGCTCTGTACTTTTGTTAGGTCTGGTAAGATGGGTGAAAGCTAGAGATCATTTGTTGGTTTAGGGGACATGGCATTTTGTCTTTCCCAACCGTACTAGTTCCTTCCATTGCACGTCAGAGGGGATTTCATACTCCATCATTTCTTTAATCAAAATTTCCAGGTCGATGCACATTGCGTAGGACATGATTGGCACATTGACCTTCACTGTTTTGATTTTTTTCATAATTTTGAAATCAATAGCTGTTACACCTCAAAATTGCTCAACTGGATAAGTGTCGCACATGCCTCTCACTTGTCGCAAGTGTCGCAAATGTTATTGGGTCATGTTATCATAATGATGACACTAAAGAGACACTTGAAACCTCTTATATGATTGGTTTAAAGGAAGAGACTGGTTCACTAGAGTCAAACATCTCTTAACACCTAAGAAGGCTTCTTAATCAAGAGTTTGGAAGGGGAACGCTCCCCTAAAACTGCCTGAGGAGTGCTGGCGCCCCTCTACCATGCTTCAAAAGCGTTGTAGCGCTTCTCCACCCCTTTACAGAAGCGCTACCCAGATTTGAAGCGCTGGCGCTTCCCTTGGTCTTCTCTGGAGCGTTCTAGCACTCTGATGACCCTTCTGAGGGAGCGCTCTCCATTCTGGGTAAATTGTTAGCCCGGAGAGAAGAATAAGGGGAGAATCATTCAAGTTTGGGAGGCGGTTGAACTTGAATTCTTGGTTCTATCAAAAGATCTCTGATCCAAGGAGGAGGTTCCTAACTGGTTCTAAACATAACTCAAGTGGTTAGGCCCTTCCTAGCCTATATAAGCAAGCTCTATGGTGATGAAGA